>PVIR01028015.1:8789-22465 GCA_004026965.1 Petromus typicus
TCGCTTTGTCGTTCAGGCTGGCCCAGAGCTCAGCCTCAAACTCACATCACAGCAATCCTCCTGCCTCTGCCTCCTGAGTGCTGGGATTACAGGCGTGAGCCACCACGCCCGGCACTGTGGTATGTGGTACTGGGTGCTGCTGGGTGTGAGTCTCCACTCCCAGTATGGTATGTGGTTACTGGGGAATTGAACCCGGGCCCTTGCGCTTGCAAGACAGACGCCAGAACCACTGAGCTAACTCCCCGGCCCCAAGAGCCAACTTTTTGATTCATTGATTTTTTGAAACATTCTCTTGGTTTCTATTGCATTAATTTCTGCCCTGATCCTTATAATTTCTTGCCTAGTGCGAGTTTGGGGTTTGTTTTGCTCCTTTCTTTCTAGTCGCTTGAGGTACAGCATTAAATTGTTTATTTGAGCTTGCTCTGTTTTCAGAATGTGGGCTTTCACTGCTATGAATTTTCCTCATAGAACTGCTTTCATTGTGTCCCATAAATTTTTATATGTTGTACTGGGGTTATCGTTTAGTTGTAAGAACTGCTCAATTTATTCTCTAATTTCTTCTGTGACCCATTGGTTGGTCAGCAGGGTGCTGTTCAGTTTCCATGAGTTTATGAAGATCCTGTGCTTTCCTTTGCTATTCAGCTCCAATTTCAGGGCACTATGGTCTGAGAGCATACAAGGGATAACTTCAATCCCTTTATATTTACTTAAACCTGTTCTATGAATGAGCACATGTTCTATTTTGGAGAATGAAGCTGAGAAGAATGTAAATTCTGATTTTGTGGGATGAAATACTCTTTAGGCAGGTATTAAGTCCATTTTCTAAAGAGTCTGGTTTAGCTCCAGCATTTTCCTTATTGACTTTTTGTCCAGTCAATCTGTCTCTTTGTGACAGTGGGGTATTGAGGTCCCCTACTATTATTGTATTGGAGTTTATCTTGTTTTTCAAGTCCATTATTTTTTTTTTTATGTAGTTGGGTGCATTAGAATTTGGAGCATAGATATTTAAGATTGTGTTTTCTGTCCCTTGGATTTTTCTCTGAGCTAAAAGAGAGTGTCAAACTTTATCTCTCTTTATCAGTTTTGGCTTGAAGTTTATTCTGTTTGCAAATAAAATCACCACTCCTTCTTTCTTGCTGTTTCCTGTTGCATGGAGTATTGTTTTCTATCCCTTTACTTTCAGTCCACGGGTTTCTTTCTGAATTATATGTGTTTCTTGTTTGCAGTAGATTGTAGGATCTTGCTTTTTGATCCACTCTGCCAGTCTGTATCTCTTAATTGGTGCGTTGAGTCCATTGACATTAATCTTTATAACTGATATAGGTAAATTTAGTGCTGCCATGTTTTCCTGTTCTTGGCTCTGTTTTTCTACTTCTGTCCTTTTCCCATCAGTTTCTTGTTTGGTCCCATGGGTTGACTCGGTTAGGTCTCATGGATTTGTAATTTTCCTTATATTTCTCCTATATCCTTTAAAATGTTTTGGAGCATAGGTTTCGTGTTTGTGAAGTTTTTCATGTGTTCTTTGTCACGAAAGTATCTTATTTCCCCATCAATTTTGAAGGATAGTTTTGCAGGATACATTAGTCTGAGTTGGAAGTTGTTTTCCTTTAGGGCTTGGAAGACTTCACTCCGGGCTCTTCTTGCATTGAGTGTTTGAGTTGAGAAGTCCGCTGTGATCCTCATGGGCTTCCCTTGGAATGTAACTGTTTTCTTTTCTCTGACTGCCTTCAGTATTTCATTCTTTATTGGATATCTGGGACTTTTACGATTATATGCCTAGGTGTAGATCTTTTTCATGTCACGGGTATGCGGTGTTCTGTATGCTTCATATATTTGTATGTCAAATTCTTTACCTTTTTCTGTGAAGTTTTCTGCCATTATCTCTGTGAAGAGCTTTTTGATGTTTTTAGCATTGTCTCCTGCTTCCTCAGTGACTCCAATCAATCTTATGTTATTCTTCTTTGAGTCATGTAGGAGCTGTTGGATTGACTTTTCATTATCGCTTGCTTTTTTCCATAGATTATGCCTTTCCAGTTCATTGGTTGAGATCCTGTCTTCTAGGTCTGATATTCGGTCTTCTGCCAAATTCATTGTATTGTGCAAGATTTCATTTTCTTTCTTAATTTCCTGGACTTCTGCTTGTAGGTTTTTAAGAGTTTCCATTGCTTTTGCTATCTTGGATTCTATCAACTCCATGATTTCCTCTTTAGCTTTATTAAGCATCATGTTGATAGTGTCCAATATCTCTGCTTTCATCTCAGAGATCAGGATCAGAGATCAGTTATGATTTCCATTTTACTAGATCTGCTTTGGTTACCATTTCTGAGGATCCTGGAGGCTTGCCTTCAAACTTCTGTATTTCCCTTCCCCCTGTCTTTCCTTGAGGTGAGGATCTTTGTATCTGAGACTTTGAGTGTTTCCTCATCTCTGACCTGCTCTATTTTATGGGGCTGTTTGTTGCAAGTCACTTTCCTCCTAATAGTTAGGAACCTTAAAATAGCTGTGTTTCCTGGGTTGTTCTTTTCAGTCTGTATTGGGACCTAAAGAAAAACCCCTAGTTCTGGCACACCATATGAGGCACTCAATCAATACAGTCAGAACACCTTCTCCTGTCTGTGTTAGAGGCAGGAAGGCTCTGGTTCCTGAACTGCTATAATGGCACTGCCTGAGTTTCCAATGGGCCAGCCTGCTCAACAATACAGAGTCTCTACGTTTGCTTGTGCAGTCGGCCTGGAGGCCAGTAGGCTGTAGGCCCTGTGCAGCTGCAATGGTTAGGGCTGATGTTCCAACAGCCTCACCTACTCACCAATACAAGGTAACTGGATGTGCTTCTGCAGTTGATGGGGAGAAATTCCAGGCTCTGACCTGCTAAACTCAGTCCCTGGTCTCTCTTCCAGCGTGGGCCTGGAGGCCAGTAAGCTCCAACCCTGGTACAGATTCGGTGGCACAGTCGCCGTTTCCCGATCTGCCCGCTGCTAACTTCAGTCCCTGGGTGCTATTCTGGCATGGGCCTGGAGGCCAGTAAGCTCTAACCCTGGCATAGATTTGATGACGCAAATTTTGTGGCACAGTCGCCATTACCCAAGCTGCCCGCTGCTAACCTCAGTCCCTGGTCGCTCTTCCAGCGTGGGCCTGGAAGCCAGTGAGCTCCAACCCCTGGTGCTGATTCAGTGGTGCAGTCGCCGTTTCCTGAGCCGCCCGCTACTAACCTCAGTCCCTGGGCGCTCTTTTGTCGTGGTCCTGGAGAGCCTCAAAGTGTATTTTTAAAGGAAGTATTTCTTGGCTTCTCATTGTCATATTTGAATTGCAAACCTGGGGGTAAATAAAGAGGAAAAATAATGTGATCGTTATGAGAAAAAGAAAAAAGCTTATGCATATAAGGGGTACAGGGTTGGAGGGTGTTAGGAAAATGGGAAAATGAGAATTAAGTCATGTCCTATCATATGCTTGTACAAATTCTCAATGCTGAAAATGACTATAATTTGTATATATAATGTACCAATAAATGTTTGAATTAAAAATAACATTATTCTTTCATATCAGAAGTACTATTTAACATAAGGACAAACTGAACACAAAGCTCTGTTATACTAAGGTAATTTATCAGATAGTCAGGATGGCTACCAAGTCATTAGTGAAAAAGCACCATATACTGAATAGGGAGTATAAACCTTTTCTCCTACAAGGAATATTTTAAAGGCATATCTAGGAAGCTTTGGTATAATGCTTATTTTTTAAAAAAAATATATAATGTTATTCCAATGTACCTGTGCTCCTAAACACCACTGTACTATTTGAATCATGTGTTGTAAACCACAAAGCTCATGGAACGATTGAGGTTAGTCAAACAGCACTTAAATATTTTTTGTTATTTTATTTCTACTTCCCATAAGCTATACATCAAGAGCACACACAAGTGTGTTTTCAGAAAATAATTCCAAATGTTTGCGCTGAAATGAACATACATGCACAGTATGAAATAGTTACACATAATAATTATGCTAATATATTTTTAAAATATTAATTTAATTTATAGTAAAATATCAATATAGGGATCACATTCATCATATGGACTTTTTATCAGTACATATTATATTTTAGTACTTATTCTTCTCATTTCCCCCTCCCTCAGGACTTTCTCTCTTTAATTACAAAACGTTTTCTCATTTCCTCTTTTCCCTTCATGCTTTCACCTCTCCTCCAGCCCTAGTGCCTCTTCTCCTTTAAATATTTTCTTCCTCTTTTTTAATATCCATTATAAATTTTGTACTTTATTCATATATCAATTTTCTCCCACCAGAGGACCAGTGTGATATATGCATGTGTGTTTGATCTATTTCACTTCAGAGTATGGTTTCAAGATGCATCTGTTTACCCAGAAATATTTTAACTTTACGCTTCTCTGTGGCTGAGTAGTATTTCATTATACAAAAAAAAAAAAAAAAAAAAAATCCCACACTTTCTTTTTCCATTCTTGAATTGTTGGGAGTTTGGGCAATTTCCAAGATTTAACTGTTACAAATAGTGCTGCTATAAACATTAGTGTTCATATAAAACTGTAGTATGATGCTTCTAATCCTTTCAGGAAGACACAAAGAAGTGTGATAGCTGGTTCAAACTGAAATTCCATTTTTCATTCTTTGAGGACTCTCCTCACTGATCTCCACAGTCTTTGCATCAGTCTATACTCCCATCAGAAGTAGAGTGGGGTCCCTTTCTCCCAAGAACTTCACCAGCATTTGTTGTTGGCTGATTTCATGATAGCAGCCATTCTTTTTGGAGTGAGATTGAATCTCTGTGGTTTTCATCTGCATCTCTCAGATGACCATGATACTGACCATTTTTTCATGTATTTATTTTCCATTTGCAATTCTCCATGTGAGAAGTATATATTTATCTCAGATGTCCATTTTTGAACTTGGTCTTTACATTTGGATAGAGTTCTTTTTTTTTTTTTTTTCAGTTCTTTATGTATTTTGCATATTAGTCATTTATCTGAGGAATGGCTAAAAATTATTTTTCCCACTCTCTTTATAGTCTCTTCACTCTGTTGGTGACCCTTTGTGGTGAAAAAGTTTTTGATATTATAAAATCCCAAATTTTAATCTTTTGTGGTCTTTCACATGCAGTTGGGGTTCATAAAATCTTTGTCTACACTTACATCCTCAGGAGTTCTATAGTACTCTCAGCAGATTTAATGTTTCTATTTTAATGTTTAGATATTTAATATGTTTTTATTTTATTTTGGTGCATGATACGAGACATGGGTCTTGGTATAATATTTGGCATGTGCAAAGATAGTTTTTCCAGTGCCGCTTGTTATAGAGGTTATCTTTCTTCCATTGAATGTGTTTAGTCCTTTTTTCAAAGATGATAGTTAAGTGTGGCTGGAGTTGCTTTAGCATTTTCTAATCTCTACAATTAATCCTCAGGTCTTTGTTTTTTGGAGGGTTTTGTTTTGCTTAGTTTTGTTTTGTTTTATTTTTGCCAACACAATGCTGTTTTCATCGTACAACCTCTTTAGTACAGTCAAGACCTGTAACACCCCCTGCCATGCTTTATTTTTTCTCTTTTGGACAACTTCTGGACCCACATGACTTTTAAGAATGTTTTTTATAGTTCTACGAAGAATGTTGATATTTTGAATAGAATTGCATTAAATCAGTATAACAATTTTTTCAGTATGAATTGTTAATTTATGATATCCACATGTAATTAAATAGACAACAATAATCTTGTGTTAAAAAAAAACCAGCAAAGTTGTGATAATACAGAAATTTACAGTTGACAGATTTTATCTTCTCCCTCTTCTAACAAAGATATAGTGGAGTAGAAGTGACTTTGTCTAACACTCCTTCTTTTAAGATGTCATGGTTCTATCATCAAAAATGAGCAAACCATTTATTTCAAACATATGTTACTGTGAACTAAAGTTCCTTAGAAACTTTTTTTTTTCTGTTGACTTGTCACAGAGAAGGTAGCAGATGCTAGTATTAAAGAAACATTGTAAACAAGAGTGCTTATAATAGAAAAGCAGCTTCCAGAAAACTGCTTTCCAATGCTCTTGCATCCAACAACTCCTTTTATATTTGGAAATTTTACTGATAATGACTATATAACAATATGCAATTTATTTGACAGGTAGCTGTGTAAAATTTTATGTTATCTTTCTCAATTTTTTTTTTTGTTGTTTTTGAGACAGGGTCTCACTTTTGTAGTTCAGGCTGGCCCTGAGTTAATCCTACAATTCACATCACAGCAATCTTCCTGCCTCTGCCTCCCAAGTGCTGGGATTACAGGTGTGAGCTACCACGCCTGGCACTGTGATATGTGGTGCTGATTGCTGCTGGGTGTGAGTCTCTACACCTAGTTTTGTATCTTGTTACTGGGGGATCAAACCCAGGCCCTTGCATTTTCAAGACAGGCACCAGAACCACTGAGCTAAATCACCGGCCAACTTTTCATTTTTTGAAGGCTCTGAATTGCCTGTTCTTACCCCACAGATCTAAAGATAGCTCACATGATCCATCCTTTTGTCTTTCCTTTCCTAATTTCTAAAATTTTGATTTTTGTTTTCAATTTAATATTAAATATACTGTTTAGAATCTTCATTGGAACTGTCAAATTCAATCTCTAGCCAATAAGTAGACAGCTGCAATCAATTTTAGAAAATGAGGACAAATCAGAATGATCTATATCCTTTTTTTTTCTGAAAATCACACTTTGAGTACCCTTGTTCCCTGCAAGGAACAGTTTATCATCAAATGTGTAGTGAGTTGAGGGTGTTTATGATTTCAGACATGTTTGTATCCTGGCTCTTTCCTGCTGTTTTACTGACAGCCTTGGTTGTTAGTTCTGTCTTTCTAGTGTTGACAGTAAATCTTGCATGCTGAAAAATCTGCACGGTCTTGGCAGCCCACTGAGTAGTGGGGATTACTTTAACTATAGCCCCAGATTTCATATGGTAAAGTAAGTATATATTCAAATTTTCAGGCTGTACCAAAATTACAAAGCATATTCAATCCAAAGCTGGAAATTGCAACTTCTCATCAAATGTCATCTTCATTTGGTTAAAATCTATTCATTTGTATGTTTTAGTTTTCAGAATTAAACGTCACATGTAACAATTTTATATACCATGGTTTCCTTATATCTAGATTCATGATACTGTATTTGGTCATATATAATCAAAAACCGGAGTTTAGAGTAATGTCTTACAGCAATTATGACAACCAAAACCTGGTATGACAACCAAAACGCTTAAATGTCCTTTACAGCTCACCTAAAATCAGATATCCTTGTGACTCATGAAGATTTCATTGGGCAGGAAGCAGATAGGATATAATATCTATTCCCTTTCAAAATTTCTGAAACAATGTGCTGAGTACTGGTCCTGGATCAGTTTGTTTTACTCCATATATATATATATACTTGTGTGTGTGCCTGCGTGTGTGTGAATGAATATATTTGTGTATATATGTACATATGTGTGTATATATATAAACGTTTATATATATGTATATATACATAAGTATATATATACATTTATATATGTGTATATATATATACATTTATATATATGTGTATATATATATATATATATATATATATATATATATATATATATGAATTCTGACTAGGCCCATTTTGTAACCTTCAGGTTCTGGAATATCCGCTACTCTCACTGACCTCTTCCATACACCCCCCTTTCTCTCCATCATGTCTTCTCTTCTTCCTCCTTTCTTGAAATTCCG
Organism: Petromus typicus; assembly: GCA_004026965.1. NCBI lineage: Eukaryota > Metazoa > Chordata > Mammalia > Rodentia > Petromuridae > Petromus > Petromus typicus. The sequence continues at coordinate 16,544 of PVIR01028015.1, forward strand.
TTATACTCAGATTAAATTTTAATTTATTTTGTGGAGAAACTTAGATTATTCTTGGTATTAGTTGCCCAGTAATTTCATTGGTACATCAGTTTAGTTTAATTACAGAAGTTTAATTTTTGTGTTTAAATTTGTGTTTTCCCTTAGTCCATGATTTACATTTTAATACTTCTGCATGGATGGAACGCAAATGTTAGTAACATGGCAAGACACTTATTTTGTGCAGATATTTATATTTAAAAACCATTACCCAATTCAACAATAATTTGATTATACATTCATTTTCCAAAATATATATCCATACTTTTATTCTAAGTACACTACAAGAATAATCCTTGATTAAACAGAAGGAAGAAAAGTAGCAAAATGATTGTAGAAAAATATGAATGCATCATTTAGTACTGGACTTTTAAGAACCGTGATATCTGTTGTACAATATTAGAAAATTATAGAAAGAAAGTTATTTGCCTGTAGTGAAAAAATAATAAATGAGTGTTTATTGTTCTGAATCTAAGTAAGAATGGACACACAAGGCCAAATAGCTAGCTCAGTGGTTCCGGCGCCTGTCTTGCAACCACAAGGACCCGGCTTCAATTCCCCAGTAACCACATAAAATACTGGGCACAGAGACTAAAGCCGAGCAGCAACCACTACCACATACCACAGTGCCAGGTGTGGTGGTTCACGCCTATAATCCCAGCACTCGGGAGGCAGAGGCAGGAGGATTGCTGTGATGTGAGTTTGAGGCTGAGCTCAGGGCCAGCCTGAACCACAAAGTGAGACCCTGTCTCAAAAAACTGAAAAAAAAAAAAACATAAAAAAAAAAGAATGATATACATACCCTTACAGTCACTGTATACTCTGTTATTTAATCTAAAACCTTATTTTAAAAAACATAAATAATCAAGTTTAGAATTATAATTTTTATTAGGCTAAGGAAACTGTTTTAAGGGAAAATAGTAAATTCATTTGAGGCAAGTGACGCCTGTGTTTGTAGGTATGAGATAAAAACTGACCCAAGTGTGAAAAGATATGAAATGTGCTCTGAAAGCTGTGCCATATTTTCCAAATTCTGCCTGTCAGCCTAACTCAGTGGAATCGAAAGAGTATGGCCATCGATTTAATTGTGGCACTGCTTCTTACACAGGTGCATGGCTTCAAACAATTTTTTTATTCACTGGAATCTTATTTTTCATTTCTGAAAATCGGAATGATTTATTAACACATAAAATCTATCTCTACCACAATGCTTTTCTTTCTACATAAAAATAGTAATATAGTCTATTATATTATTATATATAAATATCAAAAGATATTTGGAGATCAAAACAGAGAAAATGAAAGGACCTTACTTATTTCTTCGATTTTTTTTCCCTTGAGTATTTTTTTGTTTTGTTTTTGCTCTCCATGCCATTTTGAATGAAACCTATTAATCCAAATTAAGACTTTCTTTTTTTAGGTTTTTTTTTTTTTTTTTTTTTTTTTTTTTTTTTTTTTTTTTTTTTTTTTTTGAGACAGTGTCTCACTTTTGTGGTTCAGGCTGGCCCTGAGCTCAGCCTCAAACTCACATCACAATCCTCCTGCCTCTGCCTCCCGAGTGCTGGGATTACAGGCGTGAGCCACCACACCCGGCACTGTGGTATGTGGTACTGGTTGCTGCTGGGTGTGGGTCTCCACACCCAGTATTGTTATGTGGTTACCGAGGAATCGAACCGGGCCCTTGCACTTGCAAGACAGGCGCCGGAACCACTTCCCCGGCCCCCCAAATTAAGACTTTCTAATAGACATTACTAAAAATATTTTTCGCGGGTGGGCCAGGAATTTAGCTCAGTGACTCCAGGGCCTGCCTTGCAAGCACAAGGCGAAGGATTGCATCCTTGGTAACCACATACAACAATGCAGAGCCTGGAGACTCATGCCCTCCAGCAATCAATACCACATACCACAGTGCCTGGCATGCTGGATCACTCCTGTAATCCCAGCACTTGGGAGGCAGAAGCAGGAGGATTGCTGTGAGTTCCAGGTTCACCTGGGCTATGTAGTGAGCTCAGGGCCACCGTGAATTACAAACTCAGACCTTGTCTCAAAACAAAACAAAACAAGAAAATATTCTGGTACAAACTCTCAATGTTGAATGTGATGATGATGTGCATTCATAATGTACCAATGAAGATTTGAATTTAAAAATTACAATTAAAAAAATTAAAATGACATTTTTTTCTCTTTATCTATCTCATGTATTTCTGAACCCATCAAATAATTAAATTGTCTTTGTTTTTGACAATGAGATTGCACCCTGGTAGTTTTTAATGACTAAATTCCAGTAGAACTTAATAACAGGATGAAGTTTTCATGTAGGAAAGAAGGAAAAGTCAAGGTTTATTTTATTTTATTTTATTTTATTTTTTAGGGTTTTTTTGAGACAGGGTCTCACGTTGTGGTTCAGGCTGGCCCTGAGCTCAGCCTCAAACTCACATCACAGCAATCCTCCTGCCTCTGCCTCCCAAGTGCTTGGATTACAGGCGTGAACCACCACACCCGGCACTGTGGTATGTGGTACTGGTTGCTGCTGGGGTGAGTCTCCACACACAATATTGTATGTGGTTAACCTGGGATTGAACCTGGGTCCTTGCGCTTGCAAGAAAGGCCGCAGAACCACTGAGCTAAATCCCCGACACTCAAAGCAAAGTCTTTAGCCTTGTGATTGTGAAGTTCCACATGGTGAGAATCAAAGAGAAGAAAGTTTATGGTGGGCAGAAGGCAGAAAAGCAATGAAGTAGTGAGGAAGTAGCAGCAGAAGCCTGTCTATGCCTTTTTTCATTTTCAGGCTACTCATAATTTGTCACCCACACCCAGGGTAGCCCTTCCCATTACCCACAGCCAGAACTATACCAAACCAATTAGCGGACTCATTTAATAATCATAAACTCTCAACCTCAGTATCACACACTTAGACCCAGCATCAAACATGCTAGATACATCAATGTCTGAAAAATCCACCTGCATCTACACGAAGCTTTGGAGGGACATGTAGACACAAGATAAACAATTACTCATTTTTTTCTGTATTCTATTTTTAAAAGTCTCATGTTTTTTAATTTATGTAGCCCTTATTTAATGACTCCAGAATTAAGTTTTTTTGTTTGTTTGTTTTATTTTTATTGTTGTTGTTGTTTTGTTTGCTTGTTTTTAACAATATGTCACTTCTGTAGTTCAGGCTGGCTTTAAGCTCAGCCTTGAACTAACAGTAATTCTCCTGCTTGTGCTCCTCCACGTGCTGGGATTACAGACGAGAGCTACCATGCCCCTCACTCTGGTGTGTGGTTCTGATTGCTGGTGGGCGTGAGTCTCCACTCTCGGCATTGTTGTATAAGGTTACCGGGGATCATACCGGGGCCCTTGCACTTGCAAGGTAGGCACTGGAACCACAGAGCTAAATCCCTGGACACCAGAAATATTTTTGATTATTAGGTCCATTTTGTAAATGAGTATACTGAGAAAAGAGATATCAAATAATTTCCCTAAGGAACAGAGCTAAGATGCAGAGCTGGTGTTCAGTCTCGGGCAGTAAATACTTCTAACCACTATATCTGTTCTCTTGTCTTCTGTAGATGATAACTTTCAGTCAACTGAAAAAGCATATAAATTTCATCATTTCAGATTCAGTGAATAAATAAAACATACTGAGGACGTGAGAATAGTATAATTTAGCTATCATTATTTAATTAAAATGTACATGTTAATAAAGATGATATTGTGCTCTGTAAATATAAGCAGTTATTATTTGTGAATTAAAAATTAAAAGGCATACTGAAGAAATAAGAATAATAGTTCAATATTATATCATATCATATCATAACATATCATATCATATCATATTATTTTCCATTGTGAGTTTCTTAGAGTATTGGCCTTCAGAATAGAATTCTACTGTATGGGTTCATAATGTCCTTCAAAAGATTATATATTGATGGCTTATCAAGTTATATTTTCTTATAAATGTTTGCTCATTTTTTGAACATTGACAGAAAAAGTTACTAAAAATTCACAGTTTTTTATGCTCATTTTCTACTCTCCTGTGCTCTGGATTCTCGCTTTGTATCTAGTTATGATGTTCATTAATACTCATGCTGCCAGATCATGTACTTGTTTAACTTAAAATTTCCTCTGCCAGCACCTGTAACATCAACCCCTAAATGTTCTCAGAGGATTGACTAAATTCAACAGATTTTCTGTGATGTAACAAGGTAGCCTCTAATCCAACTTCCAATAAAATCTTATTTCCACTTCAAATTTTACCATCATATTCACATCTCTCCACATTTGTATCATTACTTCAGTCTTCTGAACCCTGGTCAAAATTGTGTTAAGTTAAATTAAGTTCTTTTTTACATCATTCTGGGATTTCTCTATCCTCTTTCACTGAACTTTTCCCATTTTCTCTTGTAAACATATCCCAAATGCTTCTTCACATCACCTCAATTATAGCAATCACTATCCTATTCTATCAATACAAATTTCCCATACATCCTTCAAGCCAATCAAAATAACAGCTGAAATTTACCACAATACCCACAGAACCTAAAATATAAAACCATTATATGTCTAACTTGATATTATGTGTCAGCTTTACAATAGCATATATTTTAAGTCTGATAAGTACCCAAATATTTTGTTACATATACTATATATCTCAAGATGTTCTGAATTTTAGATATTAAATAAGTTATACTGGGATTGAACATAAATATTATCATACACATAATACAAATTAATATGTAATCAAATAAATGAATGGATAATTTACAAATATCATGCAAAATAATAAATTAATCCAAAGCTTTGAGGTAGCTTTGTGTATATATTGAACCACCCAAAATATAACATTTTTCAAGTCAATTTTCAGCAACTGAATTCTAAAGATAGGCTGTCATTGTTCCCTTTCTTGTGAAGCTAGCAATGGCTAAGCATCCTGAAACATGCAGCAGGTTGTAAAACTGGCTGTAACTTTTGAGCTGGTAATTACCATAAGGGCAAATCAACGTAAAAATTATGTAATTTTCTGGAGAGGCTTCAAGCAAGAATTTTCATCACAAAGAGTTTAATTAGTTTATTTTTCTCCTAAAAGACATGTAGAGTGAAAAACAACTATTGTAAAACTCTGTGTGTGTGTGTGTGCGTGCGTGCGTGCGTGTGTGTGTGTGTGTGTGTGTGTATGTGTAGGGGGATAGTATAATATAATAAGTGAATTCAAACATATGTCTGATAAACACTAAGTAATGTGATTGTGGTTATTATGATAATAGTGATAGCATCAACTGAATAAGAATTTAAAATAATATCAATTATAATCTTTCTGTACATCTGTACAAAACTTTACAGTCCAGGAATGGGATGTCTTGGTTTTGAGGAAACTACTTAACTCTAGAGAAGTGAAAAAGCAGAGGGAAATTATGAGGACTTCTTTTTTTTTAAATATTTATTGGTACATTAAATATACACATCATGATTGCACTCCATAATGGGGATTTGTACCAGTATAAGACACAACTTAATTCTCATTTTTTCCCATAGCCCTACCCACTCTACCACCCCCCCATATACATAAAATTTGTTTCCTTACTTTTTTGTTACAATCTCAACATTGTTGCCTTTCACCTTATTTTATATTGAGCATGTTCTATTTCACAATATATAACATACAATGCTAGGACTCATTTACATCTTCATATTGTATAAATTTTCTCTTTAAAAATAATAAATAGGTCACAGATAGATACATATCGCATCTTTTCTCTGGTATGAGAAAATGAAGATGTAAATGAGTCCTAGCATTGTATGTTATATATTGTGAAATAGAAAATGTTCAATGTAAAATAAGATGAAAGAGGACAATGTTGAGATTGTAACAAAAAAGTAAGGAAA
>PVIR01028016.1:0-22331 GCA_004026965.1 Petromus typicus
TCACCTCAATAAAACTCTGTTTCTTGTTACTGCTGGAATTTGACCAGGAAGTTTGGGAATGAGAATCACTCGGGGGATGTGATACATTAATGCTGTTTTAATCAGGCCAGTTTCAGAACTGTGCACAAGTTTCAAGAAAATGCTGCACGCTGTCACCCGCGGTGCTTGGAACCACGATACATCCTACTCACTAACACAGTCTGCATACACCAGAACCAGGTTCTTTTCGGCTCAGCATTCACAGCCACCAGAACTACCTGTAATACCACTGGGATCTGTAATCTGTCCTTCCTCCCAGCAGCAGTGAACATTCTGGAAGAGCCTATTTCATCACATTTCTCACTTACAAATTAAATTCTTATGTAGGTAGTCCACTGGGAAGTTAAGTTATACATATATTTTTTGAAAATAAAGGGCAATGGATGTTCCTATGTAAGATCTAACTTACCAAATACAGCCTGAAGTTAAAAAAGCTTTTTAATGGAGAGCCTACGAATACAGAAAATGCCAAAGATATTAGCAATAGCAACAACTCAAAAAACTTGGAAGCAAATTGATCAGCACCAAACAGCTCCCAGGAACTAATTAAATAATTTGACTTTCACTAACATAAGCAGAAAGCATCAACATTAACATCATCAATGTATGACATTAACATCTGAAGAATAGCCAAGCCACTGGTATAAAATTTCAAGACCTACTTTTTGATTTGATGTATAATTTTTGAGAAATCCGCTTTTCTCAACACAGATTGCATGACCAGAATATGCTGGACCTGCCTCCTGACATTCTTCTTTATCTGCTCCATAATTTCCAGTGAATCAAGAAAAATATGACTTACATTCTTTCTCTCATCCATAGTTTAGAGTGAAATTATTCTCATGAAAGTAGCATCTGAAAGCCATAATAAATTTTTCATATCTCAGCAAGAATGGTTGAATCATTGATTTGTTTGGGAAACAGTAGTAAGAAAATTACTGAACAAGAGCCATTGGAGCTAGAATTACTGGAGAAGAATTTTTTTTTCTCTAGAAATATAGCAGTACATGGAGTACCATGATTGCCTTTTACATTTCTAAAAAAATGTATTAACTATCTCCCACCATTTAAGTTCTTAATGAGAATCTAATTATTGGATTAAAAATACATGAAATGGCAGAAATACATGGCATCTCTCATCAACTGCTCTGTTGCCTCAAGTCTTGCTACCCATCTGCTATGAAAGAACATCTACTTACAATAGTCACTTTGCAAATGAAATGGAATTAAAAAGCATTCCTAAGATGGAATCCCATTCTCAAAAAGAAAATAAAGTAATTCTGAAAGTGATATACAAATATTCACTCTCATTTTATATCATATTGTATAAAAAATTCAAATACAGCTGCTGGTTGAAGCGGTCCTTGTGTTTCAAATGCATTATTCAAATGCACTCTTGTGTTTCTGTTATTATTTAAATGCATTATCAGTGTAAATTAAAAAGTGAACAGAATGGGACCAGGTAAAATACCATGCCTGCAATAGTTATTTCATTGTGGATGATTATTACTTTTGTATATGTGCATATATTTCACTATTATTAATTTCAGTTTTTATTCAGGTAGCAACAAAGATGAATGTCATATGAGCTACCGTGTCACAAATATTCAATAAATGATACTGAGTAAAGCAAATAAAACCTCACTGACCTTTTGCACAGTTTGTAGAATAGCTGCATTGACATGTATTCAATTTTTAAACTGAAAATTTTATTTTTAAAATGTGCAGCCCCTACTGATCCTTACAGTTTAAAATGCACTAACTTCTTAGCTACAGTATGTAGGGATTACTTAGGTGAGTTAAGGGTCAACAGAAAATGTTAACCCTGAAAGAAGAATGGGATTCCTGAGAAGTCTCACAATGCAGAGAAGTTATATAGTAAAAGCAACTAAGAATTTGAATGTGAAATGTTCAGATTTCCAGCCACATAAGTAGTCCTTTAGGAAATCTATCTATCTGTCTATCATCTATCTATCTATCTATCTATCTATCTATCTATCTATCTATCTATCTGATATAATTACTATAATATTAAATTATCATTGTCAATTTTAATTTTGTAGTTACCATATAAATAGAGCAGTCACTAAACACACTGGTGATATCTCAGACTTAGAGTGAACCTATGAAAAAGTATTCACAGCCTTGCTGTATAAAAAAATCCATGCTCACATGAGCTGACTTAACAAAACAATAAGATAGATGCATCAGAAACATTAAAATCTGTCTGGCTCCAAGTGACCTTCGTTTCCAGGCTATTTTGTATGCATGCATCAGTATCATCAATGTTTTGCTCGTCTGTCATTTTAAAATGCCAGTCCTTCCACGAAAATGCCATGCTTTAATTGAAGAAGCAAATATCTGAAGTTTCTAAACTCCAAAATATTTCAACAATTCATCATAAACCTTACCTGTAAACCTCACGCCTTAGAAACTTAGCTGTGTGTCCTCAGTACTTCATATTTAAAATGAAAATTAAGTAGCAAAAGGAAGTGAGAAAATTATACAATTTTATATACATAAAGATCTAAATAAATCCCTGCCTGGTGCAAGAGAGGTACTCAGTTCCAGTGTCTTAATCATTTGTTATCATTATTATTAAATAAATTTTACTGTCCGTATGTTTTCCTGTATTTATAGTCTGTATGTGTGTGTGAAACCACTAGATTATGTCAAATCCTATAACTGATCCAACTATGTCAGGAATCATGATCTATTACATAGCTTTCAATAAGGAAGTTTATATCAGTGAAATGTACTTGCTATGTTCTATTGCCTATAATGATTAGTATACCATTTTTAAATTTCCATTGTCCTATTATACTTTACATGTAAAGATTGTGAAATACTTCTCTTCATAATCTCTATAAAACCCCCAAATCTAGGTACATAAGTTTTTGCTATTACTACAGGTTGTATCATGCCTACTGTCTTCTCCACATTTCTTGTCACACCAGGTAAGTGGCACTGCCCCAAACATTGTAAATGATCAGTTCACATCTGTTATGTTACAACAAAATAGCAAAACGTTTTCTGTCCTAGTTGGAATCCAAATGCAATGGATCATTAAAGTGCACATTGTACACTCACGTGTCATATGATACCCACCTTCAGCACTGAAGTTCTACCTTTCAGAAAACATCACGGGGCTGCTCTGTCCCCTTGTCATGTACATGGTGAAAATCTACTTGAATCTACTACTGTTGCTACAAAGGGCTCTTTAAAGATGGGGAGCAGAAGCTTCCAATCTCTGTCCCTTCTGAGAGAGGACCTATTTATAGAAAATATTCTTTTACATTCTTCAAATTGTAATTATACTTAAGAAAATTATGTGAGAATGTGACAAAATGAAGAATAACATTGCTCTGATTATCATATTCCTGGCCCTGAAACATGATTTTATTTTTTACAACTCAAATCATATAAAAAATTTCAATAGTTCTTAGAATTTTCTGGTGTGACTATCTGTGGAGAATGGGGAGAAATTCAAATAGAGACACTTTGAACTGAAAGATTTATATATACATATTTAAATATGATGTTAGGTATTATTTACCAACAATTTTATGTTTCATATGATTTCTTCTGCCACTCCTTATGCTGACATAATTTTACTATTAAAAAGTAAAATTTTAGTAGAGTATTTTGTATTTTAAATAAAATGTTTTTACATTATACATTCATTGATTACAAAATCAAAAATTTTTCTCCAAGATTTCTTTCAATTAAGTAAATAAGTTTTCTTCTGTTCCTCTAAAATTAGAAAAACAAGGAACTGGAGAAAACAAATTTCTTTACTGTGTTGTGTGAAAAGCAATGGGCAAAAGAAAGGATGAAGAAAGTTACTATGTATAAAATTAAGTAGAATAAATAAGTATAAATACAGTTTGTCATTAATCATAAATTTGAAAATGAATATTTTTATCAATCAGAATATATTGCTACATTAAGCAGACATTTTTTAGTAGGGAAAGAAAATAATTTCTTTTCTAATTGTCTATAAAGTTTAGTTATGAACATTTCAACAAGTGTTTAACAGGGAGGTTAAAATTTAGAGTTTGTTACTGTTTTTAAGAAAAGTATTTAATAAGTAATTGAAAAGTTTAGCTCATTAAAAAATTAGAGAGACTAACCATACACACCAATAATTAAAATCCTTCAAACTACATGTTAACTTTTATCAAAATATAGATGTATGATTTAGTTATATTTATTACATAATTAATAGATTTAATAACAAATCAGGAATTTAGAAAAGTTTCATTAAAATAATCTAAAGCTTATACCAATTATTATTATTTGTTCAAAATAAACCTGACAAATGCCTCTGCTGTCTTAAGCTGGACCTGGACAACATATTTTTCTCATTATTTTTGTTATTTTATTTTATTATATATGTTTTGATAAGTAGCTTACTGGAGGCCTCAGAGAAACGATAGCACATTTTGGAATGTATTATTGTCAGTATTCTGCCCGACCTTTACTTCCCCTGCATCTTGCCTGTCAGTAATCATCCAAGACTGCACTTCCATGATAAAATAAAAGACTTTGCATGTTCAATCTCTGGCTCTCCTTGAAAGTGCTGCTCTCCCACAGTCATTTATTCCCACTGTCAGAGCAAGGTCCGTTATGAAAGCCCATTCATCTTTCCTTGAGGATGAAAAGTGGAGAAATTCCACTTCCTCTCCGAATCAAGTACTAGCTACTCCGGGACCCTGACAAGTCCATAGTGTGAAGTGCCGCGAGCGTGAGAAGCTCCCACCCCACTCCCGCCTCCATGTCTGGTTCTGGGCACTGAGTCTTCAAGAGTTGGTTCCTCTTCCCAGCACACAGTTTTTGGAGCATGTGTAATAGCATTTGCCTTGCCACTGAGACTTTTATGTGAACCGAGTTTTTTTTTTTTTTTTTTCTTGTTTAGTTAAAATGACCAGCTAACCTGTTTGTACAATCGAGGGGGAAAAAACTGTTTTATATATGTAAGATGATACCTAGTGGAATTATGACATTAATTCATTAAAATGTTCAATTAGTTCTTTTCATTTTGAAATAGGTAGAATGTGTTATTTGTAATCCTTATATATTCTTGTGTGTGGATATGTTACAAAAAATAGTATTTATATTTAGTAGTCACGAACCTGAACGCTCCTTATGACAATCTAGTGTAATCGTAATAGAAATAACGCACAGTAAATGCACCATACATGAATAATCCTGAAAAAAGCTCCTCTACCCATTCACATCCCCACTTCACGGAATATCTATCTTCCAAGAAACATATCTCAGGTGTCCCAAAGGTTGGGGACCACAGTTCTAAGCCCGGACTCCTCAGCACGCGTCTCACCTTGCTCTTCTCTGTCACATTATGGTGGTTGTTAGGGACCATCCTGAGAGATACAGCAATCTCCAAAACATTAATCACACATTTAAAATATATTTTTTCCAAAGAAGGAGGTCATAGTTACAGTTTTTCAATACATAGTAAGCTGTTTACAACTCTTACAAGGAAAGCAGAAATAAAATGACGTCTAAAAAGTCACCAGCCATTATGATAAGCATGTACACATATATTTTCCCTCAAACATTGTAAGAATGTTTGAAAAATACTGACAATTATCTTTTATGTTCCAATCAAATAATTATTGAGTTGCATTCAATGTATTAAACGATGTAGTGATAGTTATTTTTGAAACAATTTGCCAAAACTTTTAAATTCAAACATTTTTTCTAATTGATATAGAAAAGAATCAATAAAACTCATTGTACTTTACTTAATATTTTATATACAAATACTGCAAAATAAATGGAAGTTAAGTAGGGCAAGAGAGTCCTAACACAACTCCCTGCCTAGCGTGTGACAATGTTAAGGATGGGTGTGAGATAGAGTCTTTTGAGTGATGTTAAGGATGGTTGAATTGATTCTTGACAAAGCGGGCACTTGCATTCAGCTTCCATGTGTAAGGACAGACCTCTTAAAATGTAGATTAATTTAATTAACTGGCAGTACTTGGCTGCACTTTTGAAAAAGTGCTTTCTGTAATGCTTTTGTATTTCTGTAAAGAGCTGAACTAACTTACTTAGATGCAAAAATCTGGAAGGAGAGCTCATCTGCTAAAATGCACACTAGGGTGGCTTTTCTATAGTTATTCTTGGGCACTTTCAAATCAAGCTTTTTGAGTCCTAGATTGGCTGCCTGGAACAACCCCTTATTTACATAAACTGGCTCTCGCAGTCATCACTATTTGCGGTGGAGTTTTTCAGCATGCATTCTGATTAGGCTTGTGCAAAAATGCATAAATTTCTCATCCAATCAAAGGCTGACCTGGGGGAAATTGGCAGGGAGTGGGTAGAGTAGAAGATTACTAAATTGCCAATTCTTTCTTAAGTCCAACAGTCATTTGGATGAAATGAACCAGATCTTAAAGAGGGCAGCAGTATTGGTCTAAATAGAAATAGAAAAGAGTTCCGTTGACTTGAGGAAAGATACTGCAACTAGAAACATGCAAAGAATCACTGAGAAAAGAACATAGAAAATGAATATGCTGAGTATTGCTCCAGAATAAAAAAAATAAGAAACTCAAAAATAAGTATTCTTCCTACCCAGAGACAAGGGATGTCTTCCATTTTCTGATATCCTCTTCAACCCTCCTTTTAGAGTGCTGTAGTTTTCAGAGTAGAGGTCTTTCACCTCCTTTGTTAGATTGATTTCTAGATAATTTTTTGGATGCTTTTAGAAAAGGAACTGATTTCCCAATTTCTCTCTCAGTAAGTCTGTTGTTCATGTACACAAAGGCTATTGATGTTTGAGTGTCGACCTTGTATCCATCTACACTACTGAATCTCATTATTAAGTCTAGCAGTCTTTTGATTGAGTATTTATGGTCATCTATATAGAGTACCTACATACAGTATCATCAGCAAATAATGATAGCTTAACTTCTTCCTTTGCTATCTTTCTTCTATTTATTTATTTCTCTTGTCTAATGTTTCCAGCACTATATCGAGCATAATTGGTGATAGTGGGTGTCTTTGTCTTGTTCCTGATCTTAGTTGAAAGTCTTAGTTTTTGACCATTTAGTATGATGCTGGCTGTGGTTAGAACCCATATCATCAAAATGGTTATACTCCCACAACTAGTATGTAGATTAATACAATCCCCATTGAAATCCCAACAGCGTATTTCACAAAGCTAGAGAAAATAATCCAAAGATTTATCTGGAATCACAAAAGATTTGACATGTCAATTTGAAATTGTACTACAATTTTACCACTGTGGTAAAAACTTCATAGTACAGGCCAGGAAACAGATCCAAGGGTCAGTGGGACAACTCCAGATATACTAAACCATTTCTTCTTTAACAAAGGACCCAAACACCCTCAATGGAGGAAAGATGGTCTTTTTAACAAATGGTGCTAGAAAAACTAGGTTTCAATCTGCCAAGTAGTAAAGCTAAATCTATCTCTTTTATTGTACATTAAACTAAAATTAGAGTGAATTAGAGACCTAAGTGTTAAAACAGACACATTAAACCTGCTGGGAAACAGATTAGGTAGAACTCTTGGAGACAGTGGTGTAAGGAAAGACTGTATAAACAAAACCTCAGCTTCATGTGATCTACCAAAAGGAATCAACCACTGAGATCCCATCTTATTGAAAACCTTCTGCACTTTGTGAGAAACCATCAACAGAGCAGAGACAACTTATATGGGAAAAAAAAACTTACTAGCTGTTCCTCAGACAAAGGGATGCTATCTAAAACATATAAAGAACAACAAAAAAAGTCCCATCAAATTTAAAGACTAGGTTCAAAAATAAGCATCTGAAATAAATACTTTTCAGATGAAGAAGTAAGAGTAGCTAAGAAATATTTAAAGAAATATACAACATCCTTGGTCATTTGAGAGATGCAGATGAAAACAACACTGAGATTCCACTTCCCTCCAGAATGAATGACTGCTCTCACAAAATCAACCAATAACAAATGCTGCATAATAGATTTGAGTCATTTATATTCAAATGGATGTACCTTGAGGGCATACTCTAACTGAGGTAAACAAGGCACAGATATGTAAATATCATAGTATTTCTCTGGTATAAGAAACTGAAGGTGTAAATGAGTTCCAATGCGTATGATCAGGTTTGTGAAATAGGAAGAAAATGTTTAAAAAGAAAAGAGAAAAGAAGGCTAAGGGTAAGTAAAGAAGGCAAAGAAAAAATTGATGATTAAAAAAAAGAAAACAAAGCTCATGTATATAGGGCGTGGGAGTCAGGGTGTCAGCAATGAGATAGGAAAAACTGAAAATTAGGATGTATCATTTACTGGTCCAAACTTTCAATGTAGAATGTGATCACAAAGTATTTATAAAATGTAGTAATGAACTCAATTTTAAAAAGAACATGCATTGTATGATATCAAAAATGTTTGAAATTTATGTTTTTATTTATCCTTACCACTATAAATATCAGATACATTATAATTTTTTAAATTTCTATCAAATATTTATCAGAGAAGTTTGACAAAATATGTAAGTTCTGTAGATGACTTATAATTTTAGTATCACGGAAAATGTTTTGGTAGCATATGGCTATCAAGTACACCGAAAAAGAAGGTAAACACATCCAAACATTTTCCTGAACTGTATTTGAAATAAATATGAATATTAAGGCGTTTCCAATAATGCACATAATAGAAGTGATTACAATCTATAAAATGTAGAGAGAAAAATAAGACCACTAACAATAATGCAACAATGTAAGGAGTATTCTGAAGTATTCAGTACTACTTCCCTTGTTAATGGAAAAATATACATAATATAAAATAGTTGTCCTTCAGGCTTACAATAAAGGATAACCCTGAGTGGCAATAATTTTATCAAAATAAGAAAGAATATTTTAAGTATTTTCTAATTGTACGAAATTTAAAGGTCAGATCTTAATGTTAAATCCATCACATTTTTATAAGTAAAAGTGAAAGAAGTTGAACATAAAAAATGCTGGAAGGATTATATATTTTAATATAATTGTATAATAATCTTGAATCAATTGTGTTATTGAATAACACAATTATTATTTTAAAGGTGGAATTTTTTATTTTTAGCCAGTGGCTCACTTTTGTAGTTCAGGTTGGCCCTGAGCTCAGCTTTGAACTCACAGCAATCCTCCTGCCTTTGCCTCCAAAGTTCTGGATTACAAGTGTGAACCATCATGCCAGGCATTCTGGTATGTTGTTATTATCCTGTGCTGTGCTTACAGGCATGAGTCACCACGGCCGCCATTATTGTATGTGGTCAGCAGGGATCGAACTCAGGACTTTGCACTTTCTAGAGGTGCCGGAACCACTGAGCTAAATCTCCAGCCCAAAATGAATATTTTATTAGAAAATATAAATGAGCTTCAATTTCAGATGCTACTAAAACCAGAAGAAGTAATTTCAAAAAGAACCAGTTTAGTACTTAAAATTGGCAAAGCAGATTTTATTGAGCAAATATAGTGCTCTGGGTATCAACTACAACTTCATAGAGAGTAACAAATATCATCCTACCAACCACAAAATCGCAAGTCCAGACACATCCGTTCTACCAAGGAAAAGGTAAAATAATCAATCACTGGTTAGAATAATGCTTTTTTTTCACAGACAAGAAACAATGGAAGGTCACCAGCAGTGGTGTATACTCATTCTGTAGGGCTCCTCCAGTCTACATAGGATAAGTGGTCTATGAACAAACCTATTAGGCGGCAGTAGAAGAACCCCACTCCTTCCCTGTGAGACACTGAGAGCTGGAGAATGCCTGAGGGTCGCTGGTACACAGACCAAAGCAAGATAAAAACTTGAGTCTGTGGTATTTCCACATAAGGATGTGGGGGTGTGGGTTTAGCATAGGTTGTGTGAGTTGTCTCTTGGAAAACCCAAGACCATTTTTATGTCCCCAAGAGGAAGCAAAATCAGTATCTGTGACTTCCTACCTGAAAATATTCTTATGGAAGAAAAAAAAAAAAAAACACCTCATTATTGAACTGAGTTCAGTTTCAAATACAGTAAGACAAAGGAGAGATGTTTAACCAAGTAATGAAAATGAGGGGATTAGATGTGGTGGAAAGTTACTGAAAGTGTAAATCAAGTGTAGGGAGGATTCTAGCCTACAGTCCTCGAATTCTTGCTGAAGGCAGGGCTATGCTATCAGACATCACCTTGGTGCATGGGTGTGGGGATTCTTGTCAAACTGATACGTCAGAATTCTAGCAAGAACTGGATTCTACAGGTGGAGCAAGGGTGGCCTCTATTCAAGAAAAGGGCTTACATGGGCTTGACTAAAGTTGAGTCACAAGAGCAACTTTGTCAGATGTCTTTATACTGCCCTTGCTTTAGGAATCTTGTGCCTCATGAGGATGTATGCACCCATGAAGTAGTCTAGAAAGGGCCTTAATTTTCGAATGGAGTCAGTTAACATAAAAAGCAGCATTTCTAAATAGGGAGACTACATTAAAATTGGAAACACTGTGAAAGAAACAATGGAACAATAATTCTAGCTTCCTTGAAGGCCTAATTGGTCCATTAGAGGCTCACATGTAACCTGAGGCCCTAATTATCTATGCTTTATATAGAAAATTCTGCCTGTAAAGCCATCAGTGTATTCTTTATTTAAAGGTATTATTACCAAATATTTAGGGTATATGAAAAAAAGTACTTTACTTTTCCAGAAGAGAAAAAAAAATTAGATCGTAGAACAGAATATATTATGCCTTCTGTCTATGCTCCTCTGCAGTGGTTAAAATTTTCTTTAATTGATTATTGCTACATTTTATATACACATCATGATCACAATCAACATTGAGTATTTGTATCACTATATAACATGACTTAATTCTCATTTTCCAGTTCCCCTGCCCACCCTAAAACCCTTCATCCCCTGTGTACATAAGATGTGTTTCCTTTTATTTTACCATAGAATGTTTTCTTTCCCTTTGTTTTTAGAATTTTTCTTCTTTTTTTATATATACTATTCTTTCTCTTTCCAAAACCTCTTTCCACCTTCATCTCCTCTTCCCTTGTGGAAATAATTCAAATTAAGAGGATAAACCTGAAAGAGATAGTGAGATACTCTGAAATTACACTATTTCACTAAAATGTTAAATTTGGATATCTCCTTCCAAAAGTTTCCTACCACACATGACTTAAATCCCAAGACTTTATTTTCTTTCTAACTAGTCCATCAACAATTTGATGTTATTCCCAAATAGTACAAGGAGTTAAAATATGACTAAGCATTCTTTTTATTCAACATTCCTCTCTCCTTTCTTTTCTAGTAAAATAAAATTATTTTTATGTTTTCTGTACTTGATGAATCATTTCCAATATCCTTTTAATATAATAATATATTTTATTTACTTTATCTCAAGGGGCAGTTATCTAGGGATTTACTAATAGCAATTTCAGTAACTGATTGGTACGTTACTCTGCTTTGATAGCTTTGTTATCTAGTTTCTCCTCTCAAAATTTATTTTTTGTACCTTGACAAATGCTACTTTTCTTCTGTGATCATTGTTTTTTTTTGTTGTTGTTGTTGTAGTTGTTATTATTTGGCTTGGTGGGGCACTCTGTGTCTTTCCGTAGTTTCTAAAATCACCCCTCATACGTGGTTTGGAATCTTTCTCTTCTCACTCTAGATTCATTGCTTCTGTAATCAGCGATATTGGTACAGCTCTATTACAAGAGGTTGTGGGTCAGCTGTTAGTCCTTAATCATGTAAGCAAATACATCTGTCTCTCTTAGGTTACTTGTTACCTCCTCCTGTCCCTCCTAGGATTGCACAGGTGCCTTTCTTCATCCAAAGCTTCAGCTGAAGGGTGAGAACGTTGAACCATGATTTGAGGTTCCAAAATCACACGGAGAACTATGCCCGGTGGAGGGAGTCCCCACTCATTCCCACTCTATGCAAGACGGTTGTCGTATTCATTATTTTATTTTTCATTAAATTGATATCTGAAAACATATACTGCTTGAGAATACTCTATGTTCTCCTGGGTAGGATAGGATTTTGTCTTTTCAGAAAAAATAGAAAAGAACTTCTCCCTAATGCTTAGAAGTTAAAACACATGTATTTTCAGCTTTATGAATCACCTATTTCCTGTCAGAATTTTGACCCCATAAAATCACAAGAAAACTCAAGCAAAACATGAAAGATTTCAATGGTGCTAGAAGATACCACAGTGAGAAGAGACCACCAATGGATTCTATCCCCTAATGTGTCTCGTAGGGCAGCCACACATGAATATTTTCTTCTTCAGTTTTCAAGCTCCCCTGTTGTCATTTATATTAACTATTGTACTGAGTGAATTTTTCACAAAATATTTAGACAAGAAAAAAAAAAACAGCATCCACTGGAGAGGAATAAATAACACTACATATTTGTTTGCAAAACACATAAGCCTTTACTCATAAAAATTAGACAAGCCTCACTAAAAATTTAGAATTTATTTAAAGCTGTATCAAAAATAATAAATATGTATGTATAAATTTTAAAATATAAATGTACGATTAATATATAGAAGGCTACATAACACTGTTGAGGAAAATTAAAGTTCTAAAGGAGTAGAAAGTATTCAATGCTGATTAGTTAGAAGATTAATATTAAGATGTTAATTTTTTTTATTTTTTTCACTTTAAGAATTTATTTAATGACTAGTAATTTTGTATACTTTGACAACATTTGCAGTCACTGCCTTTATGATTCACCTATTCATAATCCTTTTCCTATTTTTCTTTTGTATTTTTCTCTTGACTTGTTTAATTCATGGGAATTCTTTATATTTTCTAGCTAGTAAACATCTTTGTGTAAAATACTCTGTAATATTTTCCTGATCATTACAATTCAATTTTTCTGTAATATGATATTTTATATACAGAATTTTTTAATTTGGAGGGAATCTTATCCATTAGTATTTTCCTTTATAGCTTCTCAGATTCTTTTTAAAAAATTATTGGTTCATTATGAATACACATCATAATCACATTCAACATTAAGAGTTTGTACCAGAATATGACATGACATGATTCTCATTTTTTTCTCTTTTCCCCCGCCCCTCCCCCTATATACACAATCTTTGTTTTCTGTTTTCTTTGTTATTATCACATTCATTTTCCCCTCATTATTTACTTTTACAATTTTTCCTTTAAATATTTTCTACTTCCCAATATCAACTATAGATACTACAACTCATTTAAATTTTATATTCTCATATCAAATAAAATATATGATATTTAAACATCTGTGACCTGTTTTTTTTCACTTATGAGCTTTTATTTTAAAGCTTCATTTGTATTTAATTCACCTCTGTTATTCATAAGATCCACTCTTTGATTGTACAATGTGTCATTTACCTAGAAAGTTGGAGTTATATTTCCTTTTATTGTATTAATTTGCTTATTTGGGTTTTTTGATGTACTATATCAAGGTTAGATTTATACTTTGAGGATAATTTTGCATTCTGTCCAAGATTTTCATCCTCCACTTTTTAAAATAAAAATCAAGAACTTGCACATTTTTAAACTTTCCATTAATATTTTTAAAAAATGAATTTACAACTGTTTCATTCATTCATAACTGTTTCATTTTTATGCCAAATCTTACCATTATCATCATTAATATTACCTTTATTATTTTAAATTTCTGATGAATGATTCTGTCTCTACATTCTTTCAATATTCCCTGATCCCCTGAGTTATGATTTGGTTGGGATATTTTTTCCATATTTATCCAGATTTGGGAGTTGAAAATATAGCTCAAATAGTTTCTTCAAAAATACACTTTTAATATTTTATTTCACTAATTTACCTCAGTCTTAATAATGTCATTTTTATGATTTTGTGCTGGCGGGCAGAGCCAAAATGCAAAAATCTCAGATGACACAAATGAGAGTCAACTGACCACCCAGAAAAAATTTAAGATTACAAGGATTTCTATTTTATTTATCCACTCTTCCAAGTCTTCAGAAAGAGAAGGATTTTTCACTGCTAAAAATTTTGAACAACAAGAAATAAAATGAAAAGAAGCAAGATAATAATAAATTAAAACAGAAGCAAGTAAGATTTAATAAGAACAACAAGTGTATTATAATAAATTCATGCTATAGTTGAACTACAAATATAGGCCCAATATTTCTAGAATGATGGCAATCTAATAGTCATTTTGCATATTTAATTATTCCTCAAGTCAAGAGGCAACCAATTACAGGAAGTAAAATTCTTTATTATATATAATAAAATAAAATTGGAACATAAATTATCCATTTAATGAATATTAATTATCTTTATCAAAGTACCAATAATGCTTTTGGACATTTTGGTGTTACTTTTCATTGCTAAGTGTTCTTGGCTCTCAGATCCTTCCTGAAAAATATGTGCTGGGATGTCGAGAAACAGGGTCCAGAGGCAAATGAATGAAAAGTTTACAGCACTTTATTAAACTATCAAGGCCATCATCGGAGAGGGCAGTGCTCTTGAGTGAGTTCCGAAGGTGGGGTAAGATGTGGATGCAGTCAAACTAAAACGCAGATAACAGATAAAGAAGGTCAAACTGGATTGACAGGATCAACCCATTTCAACTTGACACTTGTTTCCGAAGTTATGACTGTGGGAGTCAAAGGTATCAGATTGTGTAAGGAGAGGGTGTCTTCTCTCCAAATTTGGGCTATTTAGACCACTGATTTTCTTAGAATTATTTCATAGGATGCTGCTGCCACTCCACAGATCCAGCTCATTTTTTGACTATCGATGACATCCAAAAATACAGCAATCACAATTAGTTAATCACTGAAGCAATTGTTTCTTATGGATCGGACATTAGAGAACACTTACCAACTGAATTGATTCCCCAGGGCCAGTTGTAACTCAAGCTGGTCAGTGAAGGCTCAGGCTCCTCTCCACAGCCTTCAAAGTCTCTCCTTTAGAAAAGCAGATCTCAATGGCCTCAGGGAGACAATGACTCAGGATTTCTCAATCCCTACACAGGAAAGCATGTGGTGAGGTTCTTTCCAGAACTCTTTGAGTTTAAATCTATATCTGAGAACATCTGGAAACACAACAGGCTGGCATTCAGGTTGTAACTCAAGACCAGTTGAAAGTTAAAACTAACACTTCAGTCATAACTCAGTTTGTACGAGAATGTCAAGCCAGTTGTAACTTGAGGGTCCACTGTCACTTATAACATCATAATCATGATCTTGTGTTTAATTAATTTTCCAGTCTTCCAGCAAGGTTACTTTGTTGGAAATGTACTTTTCCAGCTTTGATTAAGGTGTGAATCTGGGAGAAAAGATACCCAGATTTTTCCAATGTACTATAATAACTCAGGGATGAGTACTGTGCCCACCATAAGCTAACGGATGTCATCTAAAATTTGAATTAAATATCACACAGAGATATAGTGAGATATAAGAGATATAGTGATAGCTGTGGTAAAATGAAATTGAATCAAAGTTAGAGATGGAGTAGTAATACTGATAAAAGTTCTTTTAGAAGAGGAAGAACTTGAGTCATTAAAGAAATAGCAAATGTAGAGAAAGGGAGAGGGAGAAAAAAAGAAAGAAAGAAAGAAAGAAAGGCTTACAGAGGAAAAAGACCCAGATACTCGTTAAAATTATGATCTATTCTTTTCTCCTTTCCTCTCCTTTTTCAAAAACATTTCAGATACATTTTATTTTCCATTTATCACAATGTGAATATATGTGATTTACTTCACTATAAACTTTTCCTTTAAATTTGTATATGTTATTTACATTGCTTCTATTCCTTAATCAGTCCAATGAATGTTTATTCTGATTACTTTAACTTAAATTCTATTTTCTAGCATTCTCTCAGCTTGCAGTTTTACCAGCTCTTTTTGCAACTTGC
Source organism: Petromus typicus (assembly GCA_004026965.1). Classification (NCBI taxonomy): domain Eukaryota; kingdom Metazoa; phylum Chordata; class Mammalia; order Rodentia; family Petromuridae; genus Petromus; species Petromus typicus. The sequence continues at coordinate 15,927 of PVIR01028016.1, forward strand.
GGCTTTCATAATATTTTTAGCTTTTTTTTTTTTCTTGCTTCCATCTTGACCCTTTTGAAATAACGTAGTCATGTTTGCTGCTTTCAAATCCTCCAGAATCTCTCCCAAGTCTAGTGAACTTTTAAAAATGTCAGTTAAAGGTTCACCGGTTTTCTTGTTCACTTCCTTTAAAATTCATGGATAGGCGTCACTGAAATCACTGTGCTGTCTGCCTGGAGCACGGGGCCTTTAGCAGTTTTGTTTTATATTCGTATCTGTCTTTTTCTTAAAATCTTCTGAAACCTATACGTGCTTGGAAAGTATCTTATTTCTCACTTTTTTCTGCATACAGTTTAAATGAATATTTTAACTTATAGTAGCTAAAATAATGTCATGAATACTGTTCAGAGTAAGAAATTTTAATATACTGAAATTAAAATGATAGTAAATATACTTAAAAACTAATAACAACATAAATATTTCCTTGAAAGTGTTTTGAATGATTCATTAAAGGTTATCTTGATAAGGAAAGATTCAGTGTAATTAAAGAAATCTTATCTCAGATACACTGTGGAAAATATGTCTCTAAACTTTTTCACAGATTTTGTTCTGTGATAAAGCAGATCACTGAGCAACTGGTAAAAATGAATATATTTATGAGAGAGAGAGATTCAACTTGAAAAGAAGGTCTAACTTAATGAGTTTTCTACAATTCAACCATTATACATTATATTAAGTATAGTTAACCACTTTGTGAACATATAAAGAACTATTTTGAGATAACATGACAATAAAGATATAGGTATTTATTTTTGAATTGAGTGTTTAAATTTGGAGGGGTTGATTTTTTAAAATTCTTTAGATACTCCAAATATTAGCCCTTTGTCTGAGAAACAGGTGATAAAAGTTCTTTCCCATATTGTAGTTGTCTTTTTGCCACATTTGTGGTTTCTCTTGCTATGCAGAAGCTTTTTAATAAGATTGGATGCCAGTTGTTCATTCCTTTTATTAGTTCCTATGCTGATGAGGTTTTGTTCATAAAGTCTTTGATTATACCAACGTATTTTAGAGTTCTACCTAATATGTTTTTCAGTAGGCTTAATGTTTCTGTTTTAATATTTAATTCTCTGATCTACTTTGATTTTACTCTAAAGCATGGGTAGAGAGAGAGGGAGAGAGACAGAGATTCAGCTTTAATATTTGCAAAGTTGAAAATCAATTTTTAATTGTCATTTATTAAAAAGGCTATCTTTCTTCCATTGAATGTATTTGGCTCCTTGGTCAAAGATGAGTTGGCTTAGTATATCTGGAGTTGTGTTTGTATCTTCTGTTCTGTTGCAGTGATCCTTGGGTGTATGTCTTTGCCAGTACCATGCTGTTCTTATCACAATGGCTTTATAGTATAGTTTCAAGTTGGGGATTGTGATACCCATACTATGTTCTTCTTGCCTAGAATTTTTTGCTATTCTAGGTCTGTTGTGGTTCCAGATGCATTTTTGGATTGTTTTCTCTATCTCTGTGAAACACAATGTTGGGATATCAATCAAGATTGCAGTGAATCTATATAACAGTTGTGGGAGTATAGCCATCTTGATGATATTGATTCTTCCTACCCAGGCAGAAGTGATATCTTTCCATTTTCTGATATTCTCCTCAATCTCTCTTCCCAGAATGCCATAGTTTTCAGAGTAGAGATCTTCAGCCTCCTTGTTAGATTGATTCCTAGATATTTTTTTTTGGATGCTATTATGAAAGGAATATATTTTTTTGATTTCTCTTCCAGTGAGTCCATTCTTTGTGTATGCAAAGGCTCTTGATTTTTGACTGTTGTCCTTGGCATCTCAAAAGAACAAATATTTTTCAGATGAAGAAATAAAGACAGCTAAGAAACATGAAGAAAGTTTCAATATCACTGGTCATTTGAGAGATGCAGATGAACACAATACTGAGGTTCCATCTTACTCCAGAAAGAATAGTTAGTATCATGAAATCAACTAACAACAAATGCTGGCAGAGCTGTGGGGAGAAAGGAGCCCTAGTTCATTGTTGGAAATATAGACTGGTGCAACTACTGTGGATATCAGTGTGAAGATTCCTTAGAAAACTAGGAGTTGAGGTCTCATTTGGCCTAGCTATTCCCCTGCTAGGTATATACCTCAAAGAATTAAAAGAATCACAACACAGTAACATATGTATACGCATATTTACAACAGCTCAGTTTGTATTAGTTAAATCTTGGAAATAGCCCAAATGCCCATCAACAGGTGACTACATAAAGAAGATATAGAATTTTTAAAAAATATATAAAAAGGAACCATAAAGAATGATAAGTTTGACTTATTTGTACTCAAATAGATGTAACTTGAGGACACACTCATAAGTGAAATAGACAGGGCAAAGATATGTAAATACCATATTTTTTCTCTAGTATGAAAAACCAAAGGTGTAAATGTATGCCAAAATGTATGATAGGTAATGTAAAATAGACAGAAAATATGCAAAAGGATAAGGGAAATGGCAGATAGAGGAAAGTTAAAAATAAAAGGAAGTATGTGATAATTAAAAAAGGAAACAAAACTTATATAGAGAGATGTTGGATGTTGAAAGGAGGGCAAGGAAAGAGTGAGAATCAAGATGTTTCATGTACAGGTAAAAATACTCAATGTTGATGATAATGGATGTATACCATGTAAATTAGTTATTTTCTAAAAATAGAGATATAGGTATATGTAAGCAAAATAAGAAAAAAAAGTTATTTTATAAATAAAATTTCAGCATATTTTATCATGAAATCTAATTTATGGCTCTAATAGTTTCATATGTATATATTCATGTAGGTAACTAAAATATTTCTTCAGAATTAATAAATATATGGCTTTTTGGAATGCAGCAAACTAAGGATTAGGAAGTCCAAACATGCTCTTTACTTCTACAGGTTACTGGAATTGTATTTTATTACTAACACACTTTTACAGTATATTCATGAAGTGATATTTTCATCATATTATGAATCTTTAATCCACCAATGTGGACCACAGACACATAGTTTATGGGGTTTATTTGAATTCTCTTACTAACAAATCAAATTATAGTTTTCTGTCCAGTTTTCTGCTCTTCCTGTTCTTTGTGCTTGTAGATTTTACAAAGAGATCTTAAAAGACAGCTAAGTAATGTATTGTGAACTCATTTCTTAGAACAGGTTAGTTTTGTAGTAATGTATATTGATAAAATGTCTTTTGTATTAGAATCATATGTTTTATAAAACCCAATGTAATTCATGTTGTTAAGAAAAGGCAAACAATTCAATTAGTACTAAAGTGTTTCATAATGTGCTTATAGCAAGAAGCCAGTACACATTAGAATATGTTTACACGACATAAGAGTGATTCTATTAAATTGGGTGTTCTAAAAACTTTCCTATTTACAGCTGATATGCAAACACCATCTTAATGTGGATGTTGAGCCTCTCCTACACGGTCCAGTCCTGCTCTGAGATGGACAGCTTTATAGGTAAATATGGAGCGGGGAAAGTCAACTGTTTGATTCCTCAACAAGTAGAGCTCCTTCAGCTGGTGCAAAGGTTTCGAGGACCTAGGACTCCCAGGTCACAGTCCTCTTCGACATCCTACTCGAAGTCCCTCAGGACACTCATTCTTGGTCCTAATGTGTTAATTTTCAATCTATAGCCATAGATTAAGTTTTCTAATATGTATTTTCATTCATTTTTATAACAGATATAGGTAGCAAGTTTTCTTTTTCTCTTGCAATTTGATACAGAGAATAGGAAGATCAGAAAACTGAACAGAAAACAAAAGAATTCTTAGAGGAAATGTTATTTGCATATGTATCAATGTGGAGAAATTTTGTGAAAATTAGTTTGTTCCTTGAAAATTAACAAAATTTCAACATTTTTCTTTTAAATCTACAAAATTTTGTACTATTTTAATTGTTTTTAATGATTATAGGCTAGTAAAAATGTTATTTCTTTAGTATATTTTCAAAAATTGTGTGTTTCACAAACTTCCCTTTTCATAGGTGATACTTTCTTTCCTTATTTTTGAATTATTTTTCCAAACATTTATCAGTTTTAACTGTTTAAATAAAATTGGTTCTTCAGGTTCTCTTTGTATTTCTATATTCTCATATTCTCATGCTAATTATTTCATTTGTTCTCTTTTATTGTTTATTTTTTACTTTGGGCATTTCAAATGATAGATGTCAGTAATTACTAGTTTTGTGCCTTTCAAATGCTAAAAATCTCAGTTTCTTTTTTCTCAAATAAATATGTATTTGTGATTTTTTCACCTATAAAATCTTTCAGGCCTGGGGCACAGTTCAGTGGTAGGGTGCTTGCCTTCCATGTGCAAAGCCCTGACTTCACTCTTGTGAACAGCAGCAACATAACACACCACACAATAAAATAAAACAAAAATCCCCTCTAAAACAAAATAACAGAAAAAAAATTTTCAATTATTGTATTGGCTTTTTGCCATGAAATTTATTTTAAACTATTTTTTTTTTAGTTTTCTACTAAAAAGCATGAGTTTATTATTTAACTCTTACATTAGTTTTTGTCTACTATTAAGTTTGTTTCCTTCCATGTGATACATAAATTTATAATTTTCTGAAATCATTTTCATTGTATAATTATGAAATTACTTTTGTTCTACTGTAAAGTGAATACAATAAATTACTCTGATTTTCTGATAATCATTTTCTCCATGTTTACCCAAGATTTTCACAACAGTGTTAGTATTTTACATATTTACTGTCGGTTTATATCTATCTATAAAATTACTAATATGTTTTGATTGTCATATTTCTTGCATCCCATACTAACTGAGATTAGCTTTCTTCTTCCTGGAATACACCCTTACTGTTAGCTCTCTGAATAAGCCCCATAGTAAATTCTACAAACTCCTATATTTATCCAAAATATTTTAAATTTAAAAGTAGTTGTCAGTTCTAGCAGACGAAGTCACTGCCCTCCAGAGGACTGCAATGGCAACACAGCCTTTGAACATCAGGCACAGATGTGAACAGATAATCATAGTCTGAGACCTAAGGTGAGTCTGAGGGAGTCATGAAGGATGACATCAGACAGGAAGGAAGATCCTGGCACGTTGTCCAAAGTAGAATCAAAACGCTTCATTTATTTATACTAGATCAATCAAATTGTCATGCATACATGCATACGTAAAACATCAATATCATTTTCATTATGCACAAAAGGATTATGTTTACATGAGTTCATTAACTAGAACTGTTAATGATTCACATAGTGGCTGCAATCTCGAGTTTAAAAAGTGAATGCAAAAGTATGTGCTGATTGATAACTTGGACTTATGAACAAATATGTCTACCCCTCGATATAGTGCAATAGCTAAGTGCCCTTGTGCAAAACTTTTAATGTCTATATCTTATTTGCTTTGCCTGTAAAAAGCAATAGAACTTCCATCACTAGCATAAATTTTTTAAACATGCCTGAAAATAGACACTGACTTGTCAGTACAACTAAAAACAGTTGCACAATAATTATATGTTGAGTAAATGCAGAATTAAAGGCTATGTGAATATATCATAAATAAGCATACTGAGGCTATGGTTATCTTAACATCACCCACCTTCAAACTTAGGATTAATTAACATTATTTTCTTTTACGTTCATAGCATTGATGACCCTAAGTAAATTGTTTACATTTTTATATTTAGTAAGTGTAAATATATGAAAAATGGTAGAATCTAAAGGAGATACACAACAATGCATCACTCCCAGCAAGATATTCAGCAAGGGATTCCTTAGCAGTAGAGATGTGTAGGAAGAAGAAAGATTCACTCAGACTTAGCCAAATGTCTGAAGGTGGTATTTTCAGCCCACTGAACAGTTACCATGAATTATCTTTCCCTCATGTGGGTGCAAACCATCTATGAGAATTATAGGTTTCTGGGCATAATTATCACTCCCCCCAAAGACCAAAAAGTTTAATTTTTAAAAACATCTTCCTATTGGATTCTAACCTTGGCAGAGGCCTTCTGGTCCTTCCAAGGTACACAGAGACAGGAGTTAAACTTGGGTCTGATTCAATTCAGAAGGTTGGACGTTCTTCCCGACAAAGGCTGGCGGAGCCCTCGGACCTGCCTCAGGCTCACAGGAAGGAGAGGAGATTCAACTGGCTATGTTTGACAGTGGTGAGAGGAACATGAGGAGCAGGTGGAGCAGCTCACGAGCATCAGGTGGCTCCTTCTCTGGCAGTATACTAGGCATCTATTGCTCTTCTTTTTTCTCTTTGTGCCCTTTTTCTTAAAATTGGGTTAATTGGTAGATTTCAGGAATACAGTATGATCAGATTTCTCAATTAGAATTTGTATCTATGATCATTTTTCCCCATTTCCCTGCCCTAACTCCAGCCCCATCCAGCCTCATAT
>PVIR01028017.1:0-22501 GCA_004026965.1 Petromus typicus
ATAACAAATGCTGGCAAGGATATAGGGGAAACTCTTCTACATTTGTTGGTGAGGACATGAATTAATTGAACCACTTTAGAAATCAGTATGGTGGCTCCTAAAACACTAAACATAGAAGTGCTGGTGGGCCCAGGTTTTACTACTTCTCATAATTCCTGAAAGAATTAAAGTCAGTGCCTTATAGTTAGCGGTGCGACCGCTTTTATTGCTGAGCAATTCACAATATCTAAGCTAGGGAACCAGCCTAGGTGCTGGTTAGCAGATGAATATATATATTATATAATATAAAATATATAAAATAATATTATATAATAGATAACACAATAACGTATAATGTAATTATATTATTGTATTATATTATTATATATTATTAATATAGCATGTAAAATTTATCAATATATTGTATATATTATAATATATTACAACAATATATTATATTATAATTATACAATGTGTTATAATCATATCATAATTATACCATAAATTATATTATTAGCAATATAAGTAATTATACATTTATATTATTTCTAAATAATTACATATTAATTATATAATTAATATAATTATATTTATGTAATTTATATGCTATATATTATTGATTCTATGTTATAATTATAATTTTTGTTTATTCACAAAATCATATAATTATTTATTATATATTATATATAATGGAATATTATTCAGCCATAAAAAGAGCTAGAATCATTTTACTTGTAGGCAAATGATTGGTACTAGAGACTATTAAATAAAAGTAAGATTATTAAACAAAATAATCCCAACTCAGAAAGTTTAAAATGCTGCATGATTTTTCATATGAGGACTATGGAAAGAGCGAGAAGCACACACAGAGACAAAGAGAGACGAGACAAAGAAAGAGAGACAGCTCGAAAGCCAAAGAAAGAATATTAGAGAAAAGGGACAGGGGTCGGGGAGGGGTTTGGAAAAGTGAAGGGGCCGATCAAAATGACGAACTTTCAAAGTCAGCTAAAGCAAATGAGTTAAGACAAGTGAGGCTAGAGGGCTGCTTTGGGGGTCTCCAGCAGATGTAAGAGGTGGCCAGCGGCTGGGGCGATTGGGCAGGACCTGCCAGTTGAAGACATGAGACCAGGCCGAACCTGCCCCCGGGACCATCTTCAGAGACACACTGAACCTGCCACTTGACATCAATCTCCTGGCATGGGAACACACCAAGCCTGGCACCAGATATCAGTTTTCTGACCCAGATCAAGTGAGAATGCCCGGCTCACCCACCAGAGGAGATAAGAACGGACGGCAGTGATCGCTTTGGTGGCCACTGCCTCCTTGTTCTTGCATCAGTCCTTTCTGCTTGCAGTGAGCATCTTCTCTTTGCCCTTCCAGGCACCCTTGTCCCCTTGAGCGCTTATTTTACTCCTCTTTTTCTTTTCTTCCTTTTTATCTCTGCCTAAAATAAACAGTGAGCTTTTAATCCTCCTGATCAATTCATTGAATAGAACAATGAGAAGTTGGAAAGCCCTGTTGGTCTACATGGCACCCATTACACAATCCTTTTCCATCTTTCCAAATTTGCTTCAAGATTGCTGAGCTGGACCAGGGATTTAGCTCAGTGGTTCTGGCACCTGCCTTGCAAGTGCAAGGGCCGGGGGTTTGATCCCCAGTAACCAGATACAACAATACTAGGCGAGACCCATACTCACCAGCAATCAGAACCACATACCACAGTGATGGGTGTGGTGGCTCATGCCTGTGTCTCAGCACTCCGGAGGCAGAAGCAGGACGATTGCTGTGAGTTCCAGACTGAGCTCACGGTCAGCCTAAACTACAAAGTGAAACCCTGTCTTAAAAAAAAAAAAAAATTGCTAGTTTCCATCCCCATGCACCTGACTGGAATATTGGGGTGGGGCCTGCAAATCTGCACCCTAGTTCCCAGGTGTCATTGACACTGCTAGCTGGGGCAAGTGCTTCCCTCCTGGTCTGGCTCTGCCCACTGGGCTGTGGTTCTGCCTGGGCTCTACTCTTGTACTGGTCTCGGCTTTCTCCCCAGCTGGTCTGTGAGTCCCAGCCCTGAGTCTCCTTTCTCTTCACCTTCTTTCCACTTCTTGAGTTACCCCATATCGGCCTAGCAGATAAGATCTTCAGTCTGACCTGACTTCATCCTGCATTCAAACGTTTGCCTCGACAGTAGTTCACACTTTGACCTTGGCTGTCACCCAGGCTGTCCAAGGCTAGAGGTCACTTCTGTAAAGTAAGAATCTAAAAAATGCCTAAGCTGTGGGACTCATGTGAGAATCAAGTAAAACAATATTTGGGAGGGGCGTAGCACAACCAAATGGACTGTGGGCACTCAGTAGACACTTGTTATTGTTATTTCCCATTCTGTCCCTTGACCCTGGAGTATCTTTCCTTTACACCTTCACACATAAATTCTCTATAGCTTAGGGATGGTGAAGATTTTAGACCTTTCAGTGATAACAAACAGCCAGCTGTAGCACGCATGCTGTAGGTTCTCCACTCCTGGCCTGCAGTGTCTTAACCAGGCCCATTTTGCCTGCCACTTAGTAGCCAACATTAAAGTGACTTTAGAAAAAAAAAAAAGTTTATTCCCAAGGATACAGAAAACGAAGCCTGTCTGCCCAAAGAGAGGAGTTAGGGATATTCTTAAGGTAAGAAATCAGTTGGATTTAAAAAGAGAGGAAAAATGACAGGAGTTGGAATAGTCAGAGTTCCACAGAGGCTCTTCATAGGATCTCTGCTCAGAAAACAGAGGTGTTAGTGTGATCTGTGAGGGTCACCCTCCATGTCACCCACTGGACGTGGGTACAGGACCAACTAAAGAACTGCTGACTTCCACACAGGCTGCCTTCGAGCTCCGAAAAGAAACAAAGGCAACCATGATCATCATATTCCACACATTGGAGGTGTTAGCTACAGCCAAGCTTGTGGGAGACCAGTGACCTATCACTCAGCCATGCGACCTCCAAAATTACTGATATTCAAAGTCAGCCAAGCAAATAACTACACACAGGTGCATGGAGAGCGATCCAGGTTTCCCCTCCGTGCCGCCCTCCGCCTCATTTTCTCCAGTCTCTTTCCTTCCTTTCAGAATCTGCTTCAAGTCTGCACCTCCACTGATCAGCTCGGCTCATTCCTGTACTGCTCTCTTTCTTCAGTTCAGAGCCTGTAGGGACCGACCGTTCTCACTCACTCATCCAGAGCCTCGTCGCCTTTTCGCTGTTGTGTCAGGTAACTGTCTCATACTTTCAACTAACTGTAAGGTCCTCGAATGCAAGAACCTCACACAATGCTTACGTGTTAATGTCCAAAGCCCCATCCCAAATCTCCAGGCATATTTGCTAAATGAAAGGTTGTATCCTTAACGGACTCACCAGAGAATTAAGGTATTCCGCTGTAGGCCATGCAGAGAAGTTACAAGCAATCCGAGAAAACCTATTTTTAAATGTCTTGGCTTCAGGGTTTCATTTGGCTATGTTAGTTTTGGATCTGTTTTCGGCCAGGTTTATGGATATTTTTTTCTTTAGTATGAGTTCCTTGGCAGCGGGGTTGCCTCTCTAGGGAAATCTGTGCCATGCAAAACACATGAATTCCTTGTGGGGGGAAGTTGAGAATCAGCTCTTGGGTCTTTGAGTGTCTTTACTTCTCAGATTTAAAGGGACAACCTTGCCCCAGGAGACAACAGATGGAGAGGTGAACTTTTGTTGTTAGTCTTAGACTCTCCCCAACCAAAAAAAAAAAAAAAAAAAAGGGCAGAAGCAAAGTAGAATAAGTTATTTCTAGCATTCTCCGAATGCCTGGACATTGTTGAAATGGATATTTTCCTGACAAGGCCATTATATATTATTATGTTTGGCCACTGTGGAGGGGTCTTTTCCATTCAACATTATTTAATTTCTGCTTATTATTATTATCGCAAAAACATTTTTTCAACCCGATTACTCTTGGACTCAGCTCCAAGTCTCTCACTATTCTCAGATGTCTCTATTGCTTCTTTGTGGCTGATTGTTTCTCATCATTTTGTAGATGAATTGGAATTCTTGAGCAGATCACTGAGCCCGTCGGAGACCCATCATCTTCTCTTTCTTTTTCCCCAGTACTGGGAATCTTACCCTAGGTCTTGTGAATACCAGGAAGCACCACCCCACCGAACCACGTCCGCAACCCTTGTGATTGCTTGAGCAGGCATTTATTTGAAAATCTGCAATGGTTATGGCTTTAAAGTAATTACCCTGTTTAATTCTCTTTATTTTTTTATTTTTTTATTTTTAGGTTTTTTGAGACAGGGTCTCGCTTTTGTGGTTCAGGCTGGCCCCGAGCTCAGCCTCAAACTCACATCACAATCCTCCTGCCTCTGCCTCCCGAGTGCTGGGATTACAGGTGTGAGCCACCACGCCTGGCACTGTGGTATGTGGTACTGGTTGCTGCTGGGTTGAGTCTCCACACCCAGTATTGTTATGTGGTTACCGGGGAATCGAACCTGGGCCCTTGCGCTTGCAAGACAGGCGCTGGAACCACTGAGCTAACTCCCCGGCCCATCCTGTTTAATTTTCAAAAACGAGGCCACCAGAATGGGGTAGGGGCTACCGGCCGACAGGAGATAGGAAGGCATTGGGCAGATAAAATCTATGTCTTCCACAGAGTGGTTCTGGAGTGTTTTTCTGCGCCCCGCAGGCAGTGGCTATCTGGCTGCACCCTCTGCCGTTCCCCTTGGTGGTTCCTGTGACACCACAGACACTACAGTGTGAGTCGTGAGGATTTGCACCTTTCCTTCCTCACGGGTTTCCCCTCCCCTCCCTCCCTGTCCAAGGATTTTACCTCCCAAACACATATCAGCCATTTAATCCTTGACTCTGGATCTGCTTTCTGGAAGAACTGGGCTAAGAGAGTTATCTTATTTTCCTAGGTTACAAAATTGGGTTACTGGATAAAATTAGTCCACTGAGAAAAAAAAAAAAAAAGGCTGGGGAGTTAGCTCAGTGGTTCCGGTGCCTGTCTTGCAAGCGCAAGGACCCAGGTTCAATCCCCAATAACCACATACCATACTGGGTGTGGAGAGTCACCCCAGCAGCAACCAGTACCACATACCACAGTGCCGGGCGTGGTGGCTCACGCCTGTAATCCCAGCACCCGGGAGGCAGAGGCAGGAGGATTGCTGTGATGTGAGTTTGAGGCTGAGCTCAGGGCCAGCCTGAACCACAAAGTGAGACCCTGTCTCAAAAAAAACCCTTAAAAAATATAAAATAAAATAAAATTAGTCCACTGAGGCATGAAGAGAATAGTGAACTTTACTAACACAAACAGCAGTTCGAAGTGCATCCGGATATATAAGCAGTAAATGCAGAATTAGAATCTAGGAGAGTCAAACAAGTGATTATTTCCATAAGAAACATCAAGGTTGGTGTAGTGCTGGTGTATTGTCTACTGTGCAACTTTGCCAACCCTTTGCTTTATTTCCACAAAAACAAAACAAAAATCTTCTGAGCTGTAGAACAATTGATTTCTCTAAAATAAACACAAACTAACATTTTGCATTATGCAATTCTGTTGCTCAGAGTAGAGACACCATTAAACTCCAACCGTATTTTTTATTTCTTCTCAAAATAGGTAGTTTACTTGGCCAACAAAACTCTTATAAAACCAATCTCAAATTTGCAAATGTTGAACCTGGAGAAAAAGCAGAAAAGTTTATTCACAAAATTCCTTTATAAAATATCTTTATGGCCATCACATAAAATCCAGTGGCTCCAAATGTGGAAAAGCCATTACTGTCATATGTGTATGAGCAGATATTTTACTTTATAGGTATTGAAAATACTCAAGTCCAAGATATGAATCAGCGTTTGGCATGAGTTTGTGGTGTGAGGCTGGGTGATGTATAGTAACGGATCCGAAGGCGTGGGCTACACTCAGATGATGGAGTTGGGTGAGCCACACTGCTCTTGTGCCATAGAGACTAGATGTCTTCCAGGATTGGTGCTACATGGGAAGAGATGGAGGAAAGTTTTCACCTCTTGGACACCTCAGCCTGAAATGACCAGCTGGAGAAACACTAGCAGGAAATGAGGTGAAGCCATCTTATGGTTACTTGGATGAGGGAATAGTATTAACACCTTTATCCTTACTGACCTGCCCCAGAAACCTCCTGTTATAGGAAAATGACTCATAGGTGTTGATCAGATAGAGCTAGGGAGAAATCCAGGTGCAGTGGTGTGTGCCTGTAGTTTAAGAGGCTGAGGCAGGAGGATTGCTTGGGCTCAGAAGTTTGGGACCAGATTGGACAGCATAGCAAAACCCCATCTCAGGAGAAAAAATAGGGAGAGTCAGATACAACCTGGATAGATGCGCATGGCTGTATGTTCTGTGCCTGGCACAAGGGGGCGCTACCAGGTAAGACAAAGAGTTTACACCGGCTCTCCAATTTCCCTGGGGGTTATCCTCACAGAACAGGCGGTGGACAAGAGCCTTCAGGTTTGGTTTGGTGTTCAAGGAAATGAAGAAGCCAGCGCGTCATCCAAATGGACCCACTTCTCTTCAGTGTGTTGTGGCAAAAACCAGCAGCAAGTACAAGATGCTGATGTTCCAAAATGAGTTAAAATTGCTGTCCAAATAAGAGGGCTCATTTGCAGTTTTGAAGTGAAAAGTGATAATCTCACTAGACACCATATTGGTGATTTTGAAAGTTTGTTCAAGTTGCATCCCACAGAGAAACATTTGGTATCTCACCTGAATACCAATCACTTCAGTCCCCAACTGTAAAAATTCTTAGTGTTGAAAACTGGCCATCCAGATCCTCTTAAGAAGGCTCCATCCCTCAGAAGTGGGGCCTTTCCCAACCGTGGGTGATTCCCTCACTCACTGGAAAAATAGAGTGTATGGTTGGGCATATTTAAAACTCATGCCTAAACATGGCAACAGAGCATGAAGAAATCACTCCCAGGGGTGTAAACACCCCAAGAATGATTGAGACACCTGTCTCCTCACCACCATCTCTGAGGCTGAAACATTAAATCGTTCTGCTTTTGAGAAAGAGGCCAATGATGTCACAACTAGGCTCCATGGGTGTCCTGAAGAGAAATCTTCCCAGAGTTCCCAAGGTCTCAGATAAGTGCCATTTGCAATACTAAGTGCATTTGTGGTAAGTTACTTGAATTCATTAGAAATAAGAAGAAAACAACCAGGGAAACTCATTTGGGCATCAGTCTATTTGTTTTGTTTTCTAGCCACATATATATGAGGCAATCAGAAACTCAAAAAGCTCTTCTTCTTCTGAGACATGGTCTCACTTGGTAGTTCAGGCTAGTCTTGAACTCAGCCTCAAACTCAGCAATCCTCCTGCCTCTGCCTCCCAAGTGCTGGGTTTATAGGCATAAGCCACCATGCCTGGCATTGTTGGATGTGGTTACTGGGGATCAAACCCAGGAGCCTGTGCTTGTAAGGCAGGCGCCAGGACCACTGAGCTAAATCCCAGGCCCTGGCCCCTCCTTTTGTTAACAGGCAACCTGAGTTCTTTTCAGCTCTCTTTAAGCTAAAGTCTCTTCTCTTATTTTCTCTCCCTTATTAATTAAAGCTTTTGCCTATAAGTTTGTGCCTTTTACCCCATGTAATTTCCATCACCACTGAGGCATGTTCCTTTGAGTCCCATATCATAAATACATTGGTAAAATGTCACAAAAAAATACTATCCTGGCCACTACTACGACATAGATGATCCCAGACTTGCAATGGTTTAACATGATTGTTCAGCTGTAGGGTGATTCCAAAGTGATATCATTTAGTAAAAATCTTATGTCCACAGCAACATGTGTGTTTGGTGGTGTATATTTTTTATTTACAGTAATTTCAACTTAGAATGGGTATATTGAGATGCAACCCCATTGTAAGTTAAAGAGCATTTGCGTATATTTTTAAATTTTAATAGATATCTTTACTTAAAATTGTGATGAATATTTTACATTTTCCTGGAACTGCCTGAGTATATATCACACACTAAACATTAAGTGGCTCATAAATGGATAAAAAGAAGGAGGACCTTTGCCTTTTTCTTCAGGGCATCGCTACAGTTGGGGATGCTTGTCTTCTGGTAGCTATCAACTCCTGACCCCCAGGGAAAACATGGATGGGGAGAATCAGGAACTTGGATAAGTCCTGGAGCCCCTCATAGTCCTCTATTTGTTTCTGCTCCCCACGATCCCTGGTCTTCAGGGGTGAGCAAAAGGACCTATTGTTGGGTAAGCCAAAAAACTACATCTTGCAGATGAAAACAACACTGAGATTTCATCTCACTCCACAAAGAATGGCTGCCATTTCAGAGTTAGCCAGCAACAAATGTTGGTGAGGCTGCGGAGAAGAAGGAACCTTTCTCCACTGTTGGTGGGGCTATAGACTCGTACAACCCCTGTGGAGATCAGTTTGGAGATTCTTCAAAAAGCTAAGATTGGAGGTCCCATTTGACCCAGCCATTACTCTGCTAGGTATATACACAAAAAATTTAAAAGACTCATATCACAGTGACATATGTGCACCCATGTCTATAGCAGCTCAGTTTGTGATTGCTACATCTTGGAAACAACCCAAATGTCCATCAACTGGAGACTGGATTAAAAAGCTGTGGTTCTTCTACAGAATGGAGTATTACTCTGCCATAAAAAATGCTAAGTTTGAATCATTTATACTTACATGGACATGCCTTGAGTATATCCTCATAAGTGAAATAAATAGGTCACAGATGTGTAAATATCGCATGTTTTCTCTGGTATGAGAAAATAAAGATGTAAATGAATTCTAGAATTGTATGTTATATATTGTGAAATAGAAAATACTCAAAGTGAAATAGGGGTAAAAGGAAAAAATAATGAGATTATACAAAGTTGATTGTATGGGGGGTGGTAGGGTGGGTAGGACTATGGGAAAAATGAGAATTAAGTTGTGTAATATACTGGTACAAATTCTCATTGTGGAGTACAATCATAATGTGTATATGTAATGTACCAATAAAGATTTCAATTAAAAAAACAAACAAAGCAAAACTACATCTTGGCTAGGAATTTAGTTCAGTAGTTCGGCACCCACTTCGCAGATGCAAGGTCCGGAGTTCAATCCCAGCACCAAAAATAAATAAATAAATAAATACACAAGCAAGCTACATCTTTAGGTCCAGAGGATGAATTTCCACCCAAATCTGAAGCAAATCATCTGTCACCAGATCCTGGAAGACAGCAGCAGCTATCACCAGAGGAAAAGGGCTCTGTTCTCCTGCGTATGTTCCGTGGGCGGCAAGAGGATTTTGCCGATGATGCAGTCTGTCGAATGTCACAGCATTTTTCAGTTTTTTGTTTTTATCTTTTTTTTGGCCAATAATTCTCCAAAAGAAATGTACTTTATAGTACAACCTGGTCCGCACACACGTACCTCTCCGTACATAAATAACTGAAGCAAAGTTTCCCCACTCAATACTCTCTCTTCTTTCAAGTGCACTTTGATGTTTTTTCTTATTTTTCATTCTGCTCTATTCCCATTAATTTTTAAAAGATTGTTCAAATGGGGAATAAATCAGTAGATTTCTGGCATTATGAATAGGATGCGGGTAGTGTTGTCTGTGAAGTGAGGGAGTTCTTCGTCTAGGTTGGGGTGGTGGTAGTGGTTTTGTCAGTCTATGGATAATGGAATCATACACACACACACACACACACACACACACACACACACACAGAGGAGTGTGCACTCCAGTTAAATACATGATGGTGTGCTCAATTTCTGTGGTTGATAGTGACTTGCTGATATCATAAAGTTATAATCCATGGTTTATAACCAAAGTTCTACTTCAACAAGGGTGGGTATTAGGTGAACAAGTAGCTGATGCTACATACGTTGGTTTTCTGAAGATCAATATTTGAACCAGTCAGACCTTTAACTCCTGTTCACAACCCCATGGAGGAGGGGAGCAAGGGATTGTGGGAGGAGACAGACTTGCTTTCCATTTTGCTTGTGTTGGCCTCTACAGCTGCTGTCTCCTCCACTCCCCACTTCTAAAAAGGAACAGTGCTCCTCTCGTCACCCCTCCAGAGACACTAGGATCTTGCCCCTCAAGTCACCGAGAGCATTTGGCAAAACTGCAAATCACTGGAGCTCGCTTGGCTTTTTTAGATTCTTTGGAGGCGAGGGTCAGAAATATGCCTGTGGACTGAGCCCCACAGAAGGTTTTTATGCACACCAGTGTATCTGGAAGCTTGGATAATTTTGTTAAAACTAAGTGCATGAAAACTCCAGGTGTCAATTGCGACAGTCCCTGGGAAGGAAATATGAGTTTCAGAATTCCTCTCTTGTGAAAATATAATTTCAGAGTGGCTTGCTTTTGAACTCCTATGCTTTTTAAGCCGTGATGTTTAAAAGGTTAACCTAAGCCAAGTGTCTTTCTCTTTGTAGCAAGAAACATTACTTTAGTGACTCAATTTCTTCAAGTGTGAGGACAAAAATTCCAGGAATCGCCCTAATTTGCAGCACTTCTGTAGATAATGACCATTTGTTCTCAGATGGAAGCCATTTGCATAAATGGACTCATATTTTATAAACACAGGCACATGTGTTTCGTATTCCATTTATATTTATTTACATGTTCAGTAAACACATGTGTACACAAAGCCACATGGACATTTTCAGAGAAGCACATGGGATACAATATGTAAGTAAATGCCACAATTGTTGCCTTGGGGCTTTTCCTCCTGTGGCAAATGTTACTATCTAGAGGTTCTCCTTTGCATGGTTGGGGGGAATGTACCCTGCGTGTGTCAGACTCTAAAATTTTCCTCTACCTCCTTCCTCACCTTAGAATGTCCTGCTCTCTTAAGGCTTTGATTTATTGGAAAGAAAATGCATCCTAAAGTGTTCTTAGTTTCTAATAAGCTAATATTGCAACCTCCTCCAGGAGCATATTTCTTTTCTTTTTTTTTTTTTTCCTGAGACAAGTTCTTGCTTTGTAGTTCAGGCTGACCCAGAGCTCAGCCTTGAACTCACAGAAATCCTCCCACCTCTGCCTCCCAAATACTGGGATTCCAGGTGTGAGCCACCATGCCCAGCACTGTAGTATGTGGTTCTAATTGCTGGTGAGTGTGAGTCACCACTCCTGGTATTGTTGTGTGTGGTTACCAGGGATCAGAACCACTGAGCTAAATCCCCAGCCCAAGAGCATATTTCTTTTTTTTTTTTTTTTTTTTTTTTTTAGACAGGGTCTCACTTTGTGGTTCAGGCTGGCCCTGAGCTCAGCCTCCAACTCACATCACAGCAATCCTCCTGCCTCTGCCTCCCGAGTGCTGGGATTACAGGCGTGAGCCACCACGCCCGGCACTGTGGTATGTGGTACTGCCTGCTGCTGGGTGTGGGTCACCACACCCAGTATTGTTATGTGGTAACCGGGGAATCGAACCCGGGTCCTTACGCTTGCGGTACAGGCGCCGGAACCACTGAGCTAACTCCCCGGCCCCAAGAGCATATTTCTTAACTCCTCAATACCAGAACTTACTGAAAGGAGGTAAGTCAGAAGGATACTGCTGCTGCTTTTTGCCAAGTAGATCTTACAGCTCCCTCTATTAATGCTCAAGACTTTGGATGTCCTTGAGGTCAGGTTCAATGAACCTGGACCAGAAAGTCAGATTTGCACAGAGCACGGGGGTGGGGGTGTGTGGGTAGGTGGCGACCAGTGGCCTAACATCTCTTCTGAGCCTCCTCCCTGACCCAAATGTTATCTTGCACCAAACAAAATCATTTATCTACAACCTCATGTCTCCTGAGCTAAATTAGATTTTTTTGCTGGGTGCTGAACATAATGTGAGAAGGAAGAGAATGTCAGATAAAGAATGTTCTCTTTATTTCTATATCCCGTTTTGGTCTGGTGACTGTGTGATCTTTTGTTCTCTCTCTTTAAATAAAAGCCTGTTTTTCTGAGAGCAAAAGCAATAATCCTTGTCTTCTGCTGAGCGCTTACTCTGTGGCAGGTACGTGAAAAAGCCCTTGAATCCATCTTCCCAAATAGCCTGTGACGTTGGTAAGATCGTTGTCATCTTAAACGAGGAGACAGGTGTTCAGAAAGAGCCAATAGCTGGCTCAAGTTTAAACAGATAATTAGCAGCTAAGCCGAGATCTGAGACCCAAAGTGGATGTACTGGATACTACTCCCTAAGCTTCACGTACTTTTCAGAACCCAGAGCAGGACCTGACTTGGAAATAGGGTACAGATGTAGTTAAGTTAAAGCAAGGTCGTCCAGGAGTAGGATGCGCCCTAATCCAGTATGGCTGGTATCTTTATAAGAGAAAAAAATGGATGCACAAGGAGAAGGCCACTTGTTGGTGGTGGAGTCAGAGATTGGAGTGAGGAGAATTGTTGCTAGCATCAAAAAGCAAGAGAAAGGCAGGGGACAGACCACCCCCAAGTGCCCTGCGAGAATGTGGCCCTGTGAACAGCTTGATTTCTGACTTCTGGCCCCCAGAATTGTGAGATGATTCCTTCCTGTTGCTGAGACATTGTCTATGGGACTTTCTTATAGCAGCCATAGGGAACTAGTACAACCCATTCGCCTGACCACGAGCCATCTACCTCACCATCTGAGAATCGCAGACATTTTGGAAAACAAGGAGAATGTAGCAAGTAGTCAGGAGTTCATGTTTCAAGATTGGTTGTTCTGTTTAAGTTTTTCTCCACTTTTTCTTGACGGTCATTTCATCCATTTTTGTTTTTTCAAAATGGAAGTGACTCTCATGATTTTTCTTCTATTTTGTTGTTTGATCAGCTGTATTCCTTTAAAAAACAGTGACAATGGCTGACAATCCCAGAAACCTTTGTTTTTACCCCACCTTTCCCATCACCATCATCTTCATTTTAGTTCCACTGACTAGGCCCATTTGAGATGCCAGACCCATCTCTGATCTGCAAAATGGCGCAAAAAATGGAACAGTTGGCTAGAGCCAGGTCCCCAGAAGATGGCAGTGTGGGCCACTAAAACACCAGTTTCTGAATCCTTTCTTACAAGCAGAGCACACTGGGATCCAAGGCCTTTGGGAATGATCCTGGGAGCAGGGGTCAGACATGGACTCTTGAGAGACCATTTGGGGTGATCAGTTCCCAACTTTACAAGGTCTTTTCTCCCTGCACAAGAAGGAAACATTCAACTCCATTTACTGTACAGTGCAGGCACTAGAGATGTTTGTTACACATATTTCATGCAGCAACTGTGATCTCTGTATCCTATCCTCTTCTGAGGTGAGTTTCAAGAAGATTTCTAAAGACCAGTATGTTTAGATTATGGATTTTTTAAAAAAAGGGTGGGTTGAATAGGAGTGAAACAGAGCGAGCTCAGAAGTAGTAAAGCAAGAGGCCCAGGGCCTAATTCTTTAGTGTGTACGGAGTCGGTGATGCTAACGTGTACATTTCCCCCTTTCTGATCCTGAGTGTCCTTATTTGTTTTGCTTTAGTTTTTCAAGACCACAGTATCTGCTAGACTGATTCTGCACAGCAGAACCCAGCTCAAATGACGCAGACAGCTGGAAAGGCACCAGCAATCCTGGGTAACGAGGACAGAGCAAGAGGTATTACACTCTCAGATTGGAAGTTATACTACAAAGCTACAGGGGTAAAACAGCATGGCACTGGCACAGAAATAGATGTGTGGTTCGGTGGGACAGAAGAGAGAATGCAGACGGTGGTAGGCACATCTCAGACATCTGGTCTTTGATAAAGGGACCAGTTGCCTGTGCTGGAAGATGACAGCTTCTAAAGTAATGATTTGGGGGAGGTTATATGGGCACACGCTGAAGCATAACTCTCACTGTGCACCAAAATGAAATAAAAATGTTTCAAAGATCTAAATATTAACACAGAAATATTTAATCTGCTGAAAGAGAAAATAGACAAAACTCTTGAAGACTTGGGCATAGGTAGTATTTGAACAGAACCCCAATGAATGGCATAAGAATGAACATAAAGGACTGAGGATTTAGCTCAGTAGTTCTGGCATCTGCTTGGCAAGTGAAAGGTCTTGAGTTTGATCCCTGGTAACTACATACCACAATGCTGGGTGTAGTGACTCACGCCCATCAACCATCAGAACCACATAGCATGGTGCTGGGTGTGGTGGCTCAGGCCTCTAATCCCAGCACTCAGGAGGCAGAGGCAGGAGGGTTGCTGTGAGTTTGAGGCTAGCCTGGACTACATAGTGAATTCAGGGCCAGTCAGAACCACAAAAGCGAGACCCTGTCTCAAAAAAAAAACCAAAACAAAACAAAAAAAACCCATATCAAAACGAACAAATGGGAATGTGCTAGAATAATATCTTCTGCACAGCAAAGAAAACAACCAATAGCATGAAGAGACAACTTATAGAATGAGAGAAAAAGTTGCCAACTACTCTTAGGAAAAAGGTCTAATATCTAGAAAATATAAAAAACTCAAAAATACTATACTCCAAATAAAAGATCCAGTCAAGAAATAGGCAACCTAAATGAATACACATTACTCAGAGAATGTACAAATCACCACTTAATATGAAGTTCAACCTTTATTCCCTTTAGAGAAATGCAAATTAATATAACATTGAGATTATATCATATTACAGAAAGAATCAAGAAATCACACAATAGGGGCTGGAGATTTAGCTCAATTGGTACTGCCCCTACATTGGAAGCATAAGGGCTCAAGTTCAATCCCAGGTACTGCAAAAAAAGAAAAACAGAAAGAAAGAAAGGAAGGAAGGAAAAACAGAGAAAGAAATCTCACAATAACAAATACTGGCAAAGATGCAGGGGGAGAAGAGAAACTTTCTATATTGTTGGTGGGAACATAAAGTATGATAACCATTGTGGAAATCAGTATGGAGATTCCTCAAAACTCTGAAACTAGGAATTTTATTTAACTCAGGTATGCCCTTCTAGATATCTTCCTGAAAAAAGTGAAAGACATCATATTATAGCAACACAACTCATGTAGTTAAATCTTGGAAGCAGCCTATATATCCCTCACCAGATAATGGAGTACTACTCTGCCATAAAGAAAAATAGACTCAAGTCCTTTGCAGGACAATAGATGAACCTTGAGACAAAAATGGTAAGTGAAATAAATCCTGGCACATAAGCTTATATATCATGTGAGTTCTCTTAGATGAAAAATCCGAAGTATTAATGATGTAAAGGACACAGTAAAAGATAAATAACAGAAAATAGGGAGATGGATCTTTTGTAAATGGGAGGGGGAACAAAGAGATGGGGGGAAGAAAGGGAGGGGGAGAGGATGGGAAAAGCTTACGATGTGTTATATACATGTACCAACTCCCCCTGACGAATGTAACCATCATATATGGCAAACGTGTTTAAAAATACTTACAAAGCTTATTTCTATTATCAAATGTTATTGGCATGAGTTTGGCCTATCAGTGATTCTCAGACACCACTCTGGATCAGAAACAGACTGCGGGGCCCTCCCGCAAAGTTCCCGGATGAGGACAGAGAGTCTGCTGCTCCAGCACCTTCTCTGTGGTGGTGATGTGTGTGTGGCGTGCACCTTGAGAATCACTTGTCTAGAGTGACACTGAGTGCACTGGGTTCTTTTGATGCCATCTATGTTTTAGATTCTTTTATCCCAAAATTGGGAAAGTCTTTTCACAAAATTAAAAAATTTAAAAAACCTATTCTTCATTCCAGGTGGGTGGGTATTTGGTGCAGGTGTGGCTGCATCTTTAGTGTCCAGATGTGAACTGTGACATTTCCTGTGGGCTCAAATGTTTCCTCCACAAGATGCCTAAGCCTCCCACTCACTACTGTTACTGGAGCTGGTTGCTACTGAATGGACTGTGGGATCCGCATGGCCCTGGGGGTCTCTCAAAGCCAGAAGAGAATCTGTATGAGGACTAAGACCTCTGTTCAGAATACTGCACTAGGTGACTTTATTGGGGTCACTGAGGTACTGCAGTTACCCAGCTGTATCTCTCCTTTAGTAACCAACACCAACTAATAGATTATTTCCTTGTTTATTAGCATTAGTTCTTGCTTAGTCTCTGTCTCAGACCATTTTCTATTGCTGCAACAAAACACCTGAGTCTGGATAATTTATGAAGAATAGAGATTTATTCAGCTCTTGGTTCTGAAGGCTGGGCAGCCCAAGAGCATGGTGCAGGCATCTACTTAACTTCAGTGAGGACCTCTTTGCTAGTGTTTTCTCTGCAAATTCCCAAAGCATTACAGAACATCACATGCAACACAGAAAAAACATGCTAGCTGGGTTCTGTAAAGCTGCTAATTGTGGGATGAGGGCCTCACACTCATAACCTACTGTCATCTAATCCCAGTCACTTCCTAAAGACTTTACCTCCAAATACCATTAAAGTGGAACTTTGGGGACTAATTTTCCAATATAGAAAGTTTGGAGGGGAAACTTTCAAACCATAGCACCATCTCCCTTTTTTCTTTTCTCATATTTAAAGAACAAGGACTGTTAGTCACTTTAATATGTCCCAAGAATAATGGCTGCCAAAAACTCGGCATACAGATCTTTTGTTTAAAGCATGGATAAATACTGGCAGTGCCCTTTCTTGCCAGCCAGGTAGGATTTGGTGAAGCATATCTATCTGAGCCTGATTAGCACATCCTGGGACCATGTGCAGAGTGACCCATCATTTTGGCAAGGCACGAGGTGATAATAAAGAACCAAAGGACCCAGGTGTTCAGGAAGAGGACCCAAATCCCTGTTCTATCTTAAACTAATCAAAATTCACTTAGTAGGATGCAGAGTTAACCGGTGTCAGTGAACATGGGACTACAGAACCAAAGATATTAGTGCCAGAAGAGACTTAGAGTCTCACCAAGCCCTGGCATATTCCAGACCAGGAAACGGAAAGCCTTCGCTTCCCACGGCAGTTGTCCGAGGAGCGGAGAACCAAGTCTCCTCTCCTAAGCCAGAGTTCTCAGTAGACTTTTCTCTCGAACCCTCTGAGGCTGCAGAGCCCGAGAGAGCGTCCTGCACAAAACTCCAGAGGAGGTGATGCTAACGCAAATGCAAATGTGCGAGGGCTGGAGACCAGCGCCCAGAGTGCCTGGGCTGCTCGCCTGTGTCACTTCATCAACTTCAGATAACGCAACTTGCCTTTGACACAGGCTTTGATTCACCTGGAGAGAATGTGCTAGCGCTTCCTGTGTCTCGACTTTGCCAGTCTTCTATACCTTCCGCGTACCACAGATTCTGTGAGGCTACTCTTGTAAGTCTGACATCAAGTTTTCTTCTTTTGTCCTGACACTTATCTTTTGGGGTTTAAAATTTTATTTTTATTTTTATTAATGCCCGTTTCCAGTACATAAGGATTACACTCACTACAGGCAACTGGCTTATATGTAAAACACATTTCAACTCTTTTCCTCCTCTTCCTCCCACCCCCTTTTTCTTTCATCTTATAAAACTTTATAAAGTTAATTATCATGTATACAGATTGAAAACCAGACTAATAGGCCAAAGAACATATAAAGCATGTAAGACAATTGATCTAAGTTAAAACCAATTTTAGATAATTGTTCAAGCTGATTAACAATACCTTTATCCTCTTTCTCTTTTTCCTATTAACCTTTTATTTCATTATATATATATAAATGATATATAGCATATATAAACATATATATATATATGTATATATAGGAGAGAGAGAGAAGAAAGAGACAACTTTCATATAAAAGAAACTATATGCTATTTAAGTTAGTGTGTCTGAGTTATTTCATTTAAGATTTGATCTCAAGGTGCTTCCAATTTTTTACAAATGACTCAAGTTTATCCTGCTTTATGGCAGAGTAATATTCCACTGTGTATAAATACCACATTTTCTTTATTTATTTATCCATAGGTGGACAAACAGGCTATTTCCAAGACTTAGCTATTATTAATTTACTGCTATAAACATAGTTACACATATAACACTGTGGTGTGAGGCCTTCAGCTCTTTTGGGATGATACCTAGAAGGTAAATAGCTGGGTCAAATGGAATTTCTATTTTTAGTTTTTTGAGGAATCTCCATACTGATTTTCATTGTGGTTGTATCAGTTTACAGTCCCACCAATGGAGAAGTGTCCCCCAGCCAGCCTTCCAGCATTTGTTACTGGTTGGTTTCTTGGTGTTAACCATTCTTTCTGGAGTAAGACAGAATCTTAGTGTTATTTTAACTTGCTCTTCTTGAATGGCCAGCAATGAAAACATTCTTCATGGATTTATTGGCCATTTGTATTTTTTCATCTGAAAACTGTCTGTTTATTTCAGGTGCCCATTATTTACTTGGGTCTTTAAATCAGGAGGACTCTAATTTTCTTTGAGCTCTTTTATATTCTAGATATTAATCCCTTGTCTGAGGAGTAGCTGGCAAATTGTTTCCCATTCTGTAGGTTATTACTTCACTCTGTTGGTGGTTTCCTTTGCTTTACAAGTTATCATTTGGGTTTTAAAATGAAACTGATTGTAGATTTAAGAAGGGTGGTTCAAGACAGTGGTTAAAAATAGACTAGAAAGATTTAAAAGTAAAGTCTAAAAGGTATAAACTGAAGCAAACAGATGTGGCCACCCAAATAAATGCTCTTAAACTCCAACCAGCTACAAGGTATCATTAGTAGAATTAACCTCTCTTGTGTGCTAGCAGTATGTCAGGCAGCCTTCAATTCTGATTCTGCGCAGAACATACTAGGTT
Source organism: Petromus typicus (assembly GCA_004026965.1). Lineage (NCBI taxonomy): Eukaryota > Metazoa > Chordata > Mammalia > Rodentia > Petromuridae > Petromus > Petromus typicus. The sequence continues at coordinate 18,691 of PVIR01028017.1, forward strand.
GAAGCCCATAAAGTTGCCATTTATAAGTAAAAACTGGTTGTATAACAATAATATTATTTGCGTGAAGCTGAAAATGATCCTTATCATTTTAGAGACAAGAAACTTGAGCTTCAAAGTGGCTAAATGACCTGTTGGCCATTTGGCTAGAAAATAGTAGAAGATTTTGAACACAAATCTCATGCTTTGTCCACATTACTATGAGGCTAGAACAATAAAGCAAGCTAAAGAAAAGCCATAAGCCATCGCACTGTGTTGTACTGGCCAGCATTTCCTTTAATAACAGAGTGCTTTGCTCCTCTTGTATAGTCATAAATAATGCACCGTAGGGAAATGGTACATACTATTTCTTGAAGGAGCCCTAAGTACTGAAATAACCACAAATGGCTGTTTTGAGGTTATCAAATTTTAATAACACTATTTTTTTTAACAGTAGCATAGCTATCTTTTTAAAAAGAATGTTCTAAGAACTCATTATGTGATTATAAAATAGACACTTCCCTGAGTGATGAATAGAGGCAGTTCCTTCTTGGAGAAATACACAGCATTCCCTAGTTTTTAAATCCCAAGTATGCAATAAGGCTTTTTTTCAAGCAAAAATAGATAAAGTGCAAAAAAAGTGTAAGTGGGGAGCTAAAGAAAATGTGACTCAGAACTGATCTGATGTATATTAACGACACTCCCAACAATATTCTCTGGGGACAAGGCTGGTGGCTTCCCAAGTGACTGTGATGACAATTACTTTGACATACAACCAAACTGAATCTTGGGATTGTCTTTGCTTCTGTATTCTAGGGTCATTGTTGACCACTTTCCTCTTGGCATGGATTGTTTAATTCTCAATGCACACACTTGCCTGGCATCTAGTAGCTGCATACATTTGTGACGAATGAGTGATATTAAAAGACCAACCTCTTTGTATCATTTATCAGATTTAGGAGAGTAACCACAGTGCTACACATTCTACTCCTCTGGGTTGGAAACAGCCACAGCTAGTTAGCTCAGCGAAGCAGAAAGCTCCATTGTCCACCTCACAATGAAATTTCTGTGATCCTACGCTGACTGGTAGAGGATGTGTGAACAATGCAGGAACAGCTGTGGAATCAAGGGATTTTTAGTTTTTCAGTGTGAAGGAGCAAAAATGTGAGGATGCGACTTTAGATTTCCCTCAGCTACAAACAATGAGTGGGAAATCCTGCTATTTCCACAACCCGAGTACCTATTCTCTAATTAACTGACTTTTTCCAAGGGTGATAAAACAAGATTAAGACACACATGAGACCATTCTAGAAATTTAAATTTATAAAGGATAGAGGGAAGTAAGAGACATGGGTTTCTTACACCCAACTTCATGATGGACTTGGGTTAGAATCAAATAAATACAATGCTTTGTGGTGTCTCAATGGAAGCAGTGCCTCAACTTGGCTAATATGGAACCAAGCTTGTTGCACAGAAGGGTCGTTCCTGTGTGGAGAGAGATTAGTCAACTCTAGGTTGTAGTTATCTGATGGAATAACTGGAATGAACAAATAGAGCAACAGCCATAGTTTTTGGAGGTCACTGTGATTGGAGGGAGGTTCTGTCTCCTGTGTTGCAGTGCCCCTTCGGCTCCTGCTCCCTAGTTGTGAAGCCCTGGTTTCTTCTCCAGCTGCTGGAGGTCTCAGCTTGGGGACTGGGTGTGCTCAGCTTCCGGAGTTGACTGATCGCTGGCTTCTCCTGGTTCTTTTCAAGCTCCCGTGTCTCCAGAATCTCCCAGAAGCTCTAATTCTCATAATGGATCTTGTCTTCCAATTTACAAGGTTCTACTTTTTTCATTTGTACCCTGATGGAAACAGTAACAATATGTCATTGCTTTGTTGTTTTTGAAATGTAATCCATACTTGTAATTTGAAAAATCAAGTAAAATAGAAAAGTGGAATAAGGAAGCAAAGAATCCACCTCAAATTCCACTGACTTGATCTCACAAAATGTAGAACATTTGGTGGTGCTAATTTTCAACAGATTTAACTTTGGGTTCAGGACATAATGAAGCTACTCCCAGAAAGGAGGAGGAAAGGCACATAATAGCTCTGGGTAAATAAATTATATCTTGCACCATTGCGACCAGGGTTTTACTTCTGGAATCCTTTTATGGTACTGGAGATCTAACCCATTGCCTTGCTCACATTGAGCAAGTGCCATACCCCTAGCCCTGGAATTAAAAAATAGACATATTTCCTGTTCCATAAATCTGACTCATACAAATGTATGTTAAAGAGAATTCCTTACATTTTCTGTTCATTTTAATTAAAGTTAAATAGTTTTGTTTCAATTCTCACCAGAACAACAAATAACTCCTTGTTTCAAGCCAAAAAAGTAATTAAGAGTTTTCTGCAGCTCATTCCATTTCTAACTTGAGTATCACAGCATTTTTTTCTCAGAAGAGCAACCCCTTGGGAAAGGAGTCAGGAGTCTTTGGATTAATTGTCATAGCAACAGCTTGACAGAAAAAGGATAGTAGAACTACATTGTTCCAAACCTAGATTTCTGCTCCATTCATACTTCTAACCATGGAAGTCTTGAAAAATCGGAATTTTTCTTCCTTTAAGAATATCCACTAAGTTCACCACTTATAAATGTATATTGGAGGAGAAAAACTTTATTTCTCTTTTACCACTGATAGGTCCTGAGAACTTCCATAGCTACAATTTGTCCTCTGTGTACCATTGCACAGACAGCAACACTGGGCTCATTCACTTGCTGAGTGCGCCCCCCACCCCCGCGTCAGCATTCCATAACTCAAAGTTCTGACTTGTGTTGTGGCTAAAGTATCAAATTACTGCGCAGCCGAAAGCTCAGATATCGAATCTGCAAAAACTAGGAGTAATGCAGTCATGCATTCGATTTCTAATGCAAGGAGATGAAGAGTACCTCCAGCTCTGACTCTCATATGATCTTGTGTAACCTACTCAACCTCTCTTGGACAACAGGAGGATAAAAATAGCATGGTGTTTGTGAAAGTGTTCAGTAGATTGGACAGTGCTGCATAAATGAAGAGTATCGTGGCAATGCAGGTGACTGGTCTGAGAGGTGACTGTCAGCTCTCAAGCATTTTCCTCCAATCCTAAGGGCTTTGTTTTCTCAGAGTCCTTTCTGGCCTTCTCCTGTGGCTTTCTCTAAATTCCGTATCTGTATCTACACCAGCTACGTTAGTCAGCTTTTCATCACTGTGACTAAACACTTGAGAAAAACAATTTTAAAATGAAAAGATTGGGCTGGGGATTTAGTTCAGTGGTTCCAGTGCCTGCCTTGCAAGTGCAAGGTCACAGGTTCAATCCCTGATAACCACATACAACAATGCCAGGCATGATAATGCCCACTAGGCATGATAATGCCCACCATATATCACAGTGCCAGGAGTAGTGGCTCACGCTTGTAATCCCAACACTCGGGAGGCAGAGGCAGGAAGATTGCTGAGTTCGAGGTTGAGAGCAGGACTAGCCTGAACTACAAAGTGAGACTCTGTCTCAAAAAAACTAAAAAAAAAAAAAAAAAAAAGTGGAAATCTTAATTTTGGCACCTGTGAATGTGACCTTACGTGGAAGCAGGATATTTACAGATGCATATAATCATATTAAACTGAGCCTTCCCCCCAGGGGTTAAGGTGGCCCCTGATCCAGTGTGACTGGTGTCCTCATAAAAAGAGTAGAGTGAACATACACAGAGAGCAGAATCCATGTGCAGAAGGAAAGCCACGAGACAACAGAAACCGAGTATCCACGAACCAAGACAGAAGGACTTCTAGTGACTCAAGAAGCTAAGAGAGAGGCATGGG
>PVIR01028018.1:0-22355 GCA_004026965.1 Petromus typicus
ACCCCTGTGATGCACCTGGGTGCTTTTAAGAATCAGATCTTTGCTCCTGGTGCAGCTGGCACCAAGTGTAGATCCACAATGACTTGCCATTGGCAAGGTCATCTGAGGGTGACTAGAGCAGCTGATGTGAAGCAGGAGGCACTTGTACAGAGTCTGTCCAGCTTTTCTGTTCAGGAGTTGGAGGCTCTTGGGCAGGGAAGTTTGCATATCTGTGAAATGGGTCCATGACCATAAGCTTCTGAGGGTTATCACAAGGAGTAAGTGGAAGCATTTTGACAATGTCACAGAGGGAGCTCTCCTGTGAATGGGCTGGGCCCCAGGCGGAGGTCAAGATTTCTGAGTTCTAAGTTCCTTGCCTATAGTGAACTCTATGGCTTTGACTAAGTCCCTCAATTCCTCAGCTTCAGTTTCCTCATTTACAAAATGGATCGGGCTCCTTCATAAGATGTCTTCTAGCACAGTCTATTATTTCCATGATCCCATATCCCTCATTTACTAGAGGAAGTAGAGGAAACTGAGCCCAGAAAGGTGAAACCACTCGTCCAGCAGAATTAGAGCAGGCAAACTGCCTCCCAGTCCAGGGTTTCCCACCAGAACACAGCAGTCTCCCTGTTCCCCCAGTGAAAGGGGACACAGGTGTCCCAGAGGCAAAAGGCAGAGAGTACTGCAGCATTGCTGTTGGAGGTCAGGAAGTCCCCGTTTCTGAGATCAGTCTAGGAGTGGCAAAGTCAGCCTCTCCCCCAATTATATAACCACCCACCAGTTTTTCCTTTACATCTCAGCCCAATGTGGCCCAGTCTGTCAGCTGACTTGTTCACCAAGCAGGTTCAGTATCCTTAATCTGTCGCCACTGTAGTCATCTGGCATGGCCATGAGGAGAAGTTGGGGGCTTGGTATCGAGAGGCTCACTGTGTCTAGAGATGTCTTCAGGACTGACTCTGGTTGGTTTCAGTAGCATGTGTTCTGATATTTCCTCCCTCCTACAGATCTATTTGGGTCACCTTATGAATTTAACAATTCACACACACACATGCATACACACACATGCACACACACGTGTGCACATGCGCATGTGCACACACACACATACACACTGGAAACATACTTTGTTTTTCTTTTTTTGAGACAGGGTCTTGCTTTTGTAATTCAAGCTGGCCTTGAGTTCAACCTCAAATTCACAGCAATCCTGCCTCTGCCTCCCAAGTGCTGGGATTACAGGCATGAGCCACCACGGCTGGCACTGTGGTATGTGGTACTGATTGCTGGTGGGCGTGAGTCTCCACGCCTAATGTTGTTGTATGTGGTTACTGGGGATCGAACCTGGGCGCTTGCACTTGCCAGACAGGCACCAGAACTACTGAGCTAAATCCCTGGCCCTACATTGTTTATTTTTTACAAAGGTTGATTCTAAGATAACTCATACTGGGTGCTCTCCAAGGCAGCCTGAGTCTGCTGACCCAGTGCACACTCCCGCGAGCTCTCCAAGAAGCCCTGCGCTGGCCCATGTGAGTGACCCACAGCCTGCTTTGTGAGCTCTTCAAGAGGGTAAATACTTCACTGGTTCCTTCTTTTTAAGGAATAGCAGCTGTTTTTCTCCTCTAGAGCTAGTTTCATCATAAAGCACACAATTGTGGGGAAAAAGGGAGAAGAAGCTAGACTTCATAGCATCTAACCCCTTCTCTTCCTGCACCTTTAGCCAGAATATTACTCAGAATTCCTTTTTGGGGCCACATAAGCCCTGACCAATCAAAACTCACATGCTGTAAATGACTGGGGAGGTCAATTTAGGGGAATTGGCCAAGGAATCTTAATACATTCTACCTTCCTGGGAACTTTTTACTTTAATCTGGTATAATCTAATATTTATTGAGCCAGGCTCTATTGCAAGTACTTTAAGAGAGTGAAAGAATTTAATTCTTATTGAACTCTCTGGTGCTATCTGGGTTGAATTGTGTGCCTTCCCACACATTCATATCCTCAAGTCCTCAAATGGGACCTGATTTGGAAGTGAGGCAAGAGAAGACAGATATAATCCATTCAGATTTGTAGGATTGGCCCTAATCCCTAGTATGACTTATGTTCTCACAAAAAAGGGGGAATCTAAACACAGATTCACAGAGAGAATGCCATGAGAAGATGAAAGCAGAGGTCAGAAGCTAAAGAATGTCAACAATCACCAGCAAAGTGCCAGAAACCAATGTGCATGGATCAGATTGTTCCCCACAGACCCCAGAGGAGAACTAACTTTTCTCATACCGTGGTTGTCTCCAGAAGTGTGAGATGGTACATTTGACTGGTTATCATGAAAGCCTCATCAGATTAATAAAAATTAATCATTTTCCATAGGAAACTTATTTATATGGCAGTTAAGTACTTGCTCCCAACCAATATCACATAGTTTAGTAGCATGCAGTGTGTTCTATGATCTTTTTTTTTTTTAAGGTTTTTTGAGACAGGGTCTCACTTTGTGGTTCAGGCTGGCCCCAAGCTCAGCCTCAAACTCACATCACAGCAATCCTCCTGCCTCTGCCTCCCGAGTGCTGGGATTACAGGCATGAGCCACCACGCCTGACACTGTGGTATGTGGTACTGGTTGCTGCTGGGCGTGAGTCTCCATGCCCAATATGGTATGTGGTTACCGGGGATTGAACCCGGGTCCTTGCGCTTGCAAGACAGGTGCAAGAACCACTAAGCTAACTCCCCGGTCCCCTGTGTTCTATGATCTTGCCTTATAAATATAGTATTTACAAGTAATTTTACTTTGGTAATTCATCAAATGCTTTTCCTCTGAAATGGAGATCAAGTTGAGCACAATCAACCCTTGTGAAAAATAAACACAGTAGGGCCAGGGATATAGGTCAGTGGTTCTGGTGCCTGTCTGGCAGGTGCAAGTGTCCCAGTAACCACATACAACAATACTGGGCATGGAGCTGGAACAAATGTCTGGACAGTTGTGTACCTATTTAGATCAAAGGGGAAACTTCTGACCAATGCAGGTAGTGGGCAAGTGCCAAGACATGGAACCCTGAGCCTGGTGATGAGCAAATACTGTGAGAAGTAGGTGTTTTGGCTGGAAAAACAGCTGGCTTTTCTCAAGACAAAACATTGACACAATGATGATTTTACCTAATTGTGACAGTATGACAAAGTCACTAAGGTTATTGACGTACAGGAATGATACAATTAGTGAGTTTTTGTTTTGAGAAAGCTTTCTCACCAGTATGCTCTTCCCTCCACTGGGAAGCCTAAGGTGGTCAGGGAAGGAGCAAGAGAGGCTGATATGGAGAATCATTTCCAACCTATTTCACTGTGATACCTCTTAAATGGTTCTCAGTGTCTTCTGTCTTGCCTTCTCTGAATTTATCTCCATATTTCAACCAGAACTGTCTGCATGCAAATCGAACCCTACCTCTCCCCTGTCTGCACAGTCCACAGTCCTCCCCTGTCCACAGTCTTCCTTAGCTGTCATCTTCTAGCCTGGCCTTGGTGTCCATCCTGGGTTGGTTGCCTAGGCCTCACTTTCCCAATGACCTAATATATAGCGGTCTAGGTTTTGAGCTCCAGTTTTCTAAGACTATCAAACTTTCTCAGTGCTTTTGCTCTTGCAGTGGGCTCTCTCCTCCAGGAATATGCTATCTAGAGCCTTTCTGCTTCCAATTTAACCATCAACTTTAGTCTTGAGGAGTGCTTTCTAGTCAGCACAGTGGGGTTTCAGGGTCTCTCCTGTAGCTTCTGGCCTCAGTTTCCCCAGGAGATCATAGACTTCATCGTTCTTATGGGCACCAATAGTACACTGGCCTGTCTCCCCAGCCAGCTTCTTGGAGACAACGGCCATGCTTCATTTATCTTTGTATAAGGTCCACTTCATTATATATGGAGAAAATATATGAGCTGATAAGTGACCAATAGGTCGAGATTACACCTTCAGGGCACAGCATAGCATTCTGTCATGAGTGCCTGTCTTTTAATGTCCATGGAAAGTCAAAGCTTCTTATGAGACCTGGTGTCAGACTCAGTGTTCTTTCCTCTTTCTTCTACCTCTCAACACCCTGGAGATTGTACTTTCCTTCTGAGTGGATATTTAAATGTGCTCAAGTGTCTGTGGTTGAGAAATACAGGGGAAGAGGAAAAGAAAATCACAGGACAGAGTAACAAGGTTGTCTTCTCTTTCTTTCCTCTTCTACCAAATGCTGGACTTTGCTCCCTTGGCTTTTCTAGTATGAAGTCTAATGAGCAAGAAAATGAGATGTAAATTCTATTTTGATTAGCACCCAAACAACAGATGTTCTATGAAAACAAATTCTTGTGAGACCCAAACACTGTATTTTTCTCAATAATTTTTTATGCAAAGCACTTGTCTGCCTCATGATGTTGTGGCTTGAGCCAAGGCCTAGCATATCCTAGGCAAGTACTTTACCCACATGCTCCACTGACCAGCCCAGACAGAGACTTATCGCCGGGTTCCCTGCTTTCCTCCAGAGAGGAGGCGCACGTGTGCAAGAAGTGCCTCAGAGACTGGTGAAGTGCAGAAGCTGCCAGGTGGTGATACATCCAGGAAAATCAGCTGCCCCAAGACTCATGTGGTGCTAAGATCTGAGTCTAACTCTCATCTATTTGAATCTCCAATTACATGGAAGTCGTTTGGGCCAGTTCTGCTGCCCTCTGGTCGAAGAGCTCTAGATCAGCACACAGAGAGCACACAGAGTCATCAGGATTCCTCCTTCCCATGGACATGTCCTTCTTGAGAGAGTGCTGCTCAGGAGGCACTCAGATGGGTCAGCTCTTCCCTAGCATGCCAATATCTCCCCAACACCTGTATCTAATTTTTGCCTATAGTCACCTTCAACTTCCCTACTTACACAATCATACATAGGGATAAAGAGCAAGATGGTTTTCTCCAGTTAAGCCTCACCCTGCCAAACTGTCTTTAAGCAGAGCAGCTCACAATTTCTTTCTCTTAGTAAGACATTCTCATGGACACTCTAGTCTTTTTTTTTTTAAGGTTTTTTTGAGACAAGGTCTCGCTTTGTGGTTCAGGCTGGCCCTGAGGTCAGCCTCCAACTCAATCACAACAATCCTCCTGCCTCTGCCTCCCGAGTGCTGGGATTACAGGCGTGAACCACCATGCCCGGCACTGTGGTATGTGGTACTGGTTGCTGCTGGGATGAGTCTCCATGCCCAGGATTGTTATGGGGTTACTGGGGATCGAACTGGGTCCTTGCGCTTGCAAGACAGGCGCTGGAACCACGGAGCTAACTCCCTGGCCCCAAAGGACACTCTAGTCTTATGTTGTGTAAATCACATAAGAACAAACATGGGGTAGATAGCACAAACAGACCCAAAGCAAATTACTCTATCATTTTACTGAGTTCATTCATGTTTTTATCACATACAGAGTTATCTGAGTTGAGGAACAGCAGCACCATATGCCGGGTGAGATTTTAAACAATGATCTTGAATCAAGACAGAGGTCCAGGTGATAAGTTCCTTTGCAGAGTTTAAGGAATAAGTTTCAACTAGCAGCCTTCTCTCAGTCTTGCAATATTTTTGTGATCTATGAGGTTTCCTGGAAAGCCATTATCTGCCACTCAGGTTGGGAGCTGCACTCCTCAGACCAAGATCCCCCTGTGCTCTATTGCTATTATTATATAGACATTCTCTTCTCAAATATGAACATCTGTAAGGTATAGCTGGCTCCTTTTCCTCTCTCAACTGTCTCTTTACTCCAAAATCATCCTAGTTTCTCTTTGTTCCATGGAATTCACACTAATTCTCTTGGCTTATCCTTGGGTTGAAAGATAAGTGCTTGGATTCTCTCCACAGAACTTCTCACAGCTGAGAGCTGTGGGATAAAGAGACGGGTAGTAGTCATGTGACATGGAGGTACTTGGATGAGTGAACTGCTCTGACCTGCCCAAGATGAAAGCCTCATGGACTTCAGGGCCACTGGTCTTCTCATATCCAGAGACCCTGCTGTGTAGAAAAGAGTACTGGAGGTTTTGTTGGTTCAGAAAGTACTTATTGAATTTCTACAGTGTGCCAGCTCTCACAATGAAGCCAGCATGGTTCTTGTTCCATCTGTAACAGTGGAGAAGAACTGCCAGAAGTCAGCAAAGTGCTGGCTTCTCTCACTGAGCATTGGCCTCAAGTACCTACTGCCTTGTGCCAGTTTAGGGCTTTTGTCCATCTCTCTGGCATTTTACTACTCCTCTAAAACCTCTCTCTGAGATATGTTAATAACATTAGTCCAGATCACTCAGACCTGTGGCTTAGGCTTCAGTGGCTTTTGAGAGGTTACCACCTGCCCTGTCTTTGCCTTCCAGTAAGATCTGAGATGTTCTCAACTCCACAGCAATTTAGCTTCTTTGTCACCCACTGTCTTTTCTCCTCTCCAAGGGCTGGTCTACCATGTGACTTGTGTATTGTGCCTGCACTGATATTTGCTCTGAAGTTTGACCTGCACTTTCTCTCTGGAACTCCCAGTGTCTTGAAAAAGCCTCCATGACCACCCTGGCCTTTCGCTTGTCAAAACAAGAACCAGCCCATAGTCTCTTTTAGCTACCAGTGATCTCCTAATCATCCTTCACTTCTGCCCATTCCCAATTCCAGATGGGAAAGATGAAAGACAAAAAGTACAAGCAGAGGAAAGGGAAGGCTGGCCACGTCTCTCACCTGTGGCCTTCCTGTGGTCTGTCACCTCATTGCCATGTCTGGCTGCAGCTGGCCACATCTTGGTTAGGAGTCCTGAAGGCAAGTGACACTCTCCTCTACATTTCCTATGTTGAGAATGTGACCCCTGTGGCCCTAGCGAGTCATCCTTTATAACCTGGTGAAAGGTGTAGTACGCTGTTAATGATTGATGGCCTATTAAAATGGAGAGGATTTTTGTTAATGCTCACTTTGGATGGAGAAGGCTAGAAAACATAAGGACACATCAAAGTTCAGGGAGGCCCAGGATGGGACTTGGGACCCAGGGAAGTCTTGCTCACATGCATTTGGTAAATAGGGAGCAGAGTGGGGAGGGGACATTAGTCTTTAATGGGCACTAAGCAAAAGAGTGAAAACTAGTTTTGAAGAAAAATACTAATTTTGAAGTTTCTGGGAAAAGTAGTCTATTAGTTCTTATGCATTGTAGACCCTGATAAACACAGAGCAATAGAATGATGTCTTCTGATATCCTATTCAACAATCCTGTAGTGAACCTATGCTCAGGTATGAAACCCAGGTTCAGCCCTGTAGGTAGGAAGGGGCCATTTTCTGGCCATGGAGGAAACAAATTTGTACAGCAAGAGAGAAGCAAGCAGAATGAAAAGTGGAAATAAAGAAAAAAGTGAAATAAAGAATAAAAAGGTAGTCATGTTTTGTTGAAGGTTCCAATGCATGGGTTATTTGCCTGTTCAGAATCTGGATAAACATGGAGAAAAGGGGCTTTTCTAAGGGCAAGCACATTTGGGGATCTTTAAAGCTAACTGGGATTATGGAGGAAATTCTCCAAGCTTGCCTCCTGTGAGAATAAGCACCTCCTTGAACACTGGCTCTGCACTTTTCATTCTTATCTTCCACCAGTAGAAGCCAGCAAGAGGCAGCAGCTTCCCTCACCAGAGTGGGGGTTCACTGGGGCCTAAGGATTCCTGCCCTTCTCTGAGTGAGAGTGTCTCCCTAGATTCTTGACTCTTCAGGTTTTCACAGTGTTGCATTCACTTTTGTGTCTCTTGAGCACAGGCCTGGCATGTGGGAGATATTCAGTAAGTGTTGGGAGGCCAAATGGCTAGACAATAGCTTCAGGGTGATTTCCTCCCAAATGGCTGGAAAAATATACTCCTTTCTCAGAGATCACCAGCCTCTCCTTCCTCAACTGCTGTGAAGTGTATCCTGCCTGAACAATACAGGTGTGGAGGTGGCAGTGGGAAGGGTAGAACATTCTCTTCTGCCTCCTCCCCCACATGCCCAGGGCATGGCAAACTGTCACAGTCCCCAGAGAGTGGGTCCAAGTTCTCCAAAGGAGACCGGACAGGCTTGTGTAATATATTTGTCAATTCCCTTGTGTTTTCAGAGGAAAGAACTCAACTAGGTTTTTCTCATCAAAGTTGAAATGTCCAAGGTATTCTAATTCTCTGTATTCTGGCCACCAAAACAAGCAAATGCAATGACATTGGGGAGAAAACCTGTTGCTCCTTTGAGGAGGCTGCCTGGACTGCCCTAGTTGGAAACACTTACAAAGTCACCGTAGGAAATATGAGACTGGTTTGGCCTTGACTTATCTTGCCTGATGGCAAAGAGTTTTGCATGAAGGAGAGATGTGGCATTCACAAAGGAGCTAAAATGTTAGTCAACAAGGCAGTAAGTAGGTTGAGACTTCAGTGAGCAGGAAGCCGGTGCAACAAAGCTGTGCTCGCTAGAAGAAAAACTTTGCTGCTGAGATCCTTTTCTGTCTTCCACTCCCCCACATGAGGGTTGTTATACAGAAGGGAAGGGTGCAGCTCTGCATGGGGACTGGGCACCAGCCCAAGGCATAAGCACTCTAGTGATTGGCTCAGTGAGGCAAGGCAAGGCCTTTCCCAAGGAGGGAGTTTCAGGGGTGTCTTAGTTTAGCTGCTGCATTGAAATACTATAAACTGGGTAGTTTGTAAACAACAGAAAAATATTTCTCACAATTATGGCAGGTGAAAGTCTGAAATCAGGGTGTCAGCAGTGTTGGAAGCAGAAGTGGGGAGATAACCCCAATGTGGGGCTCAGGTGAGTGACTGACTCGACCACGTGGTTTGCGTAGGCACCATGGTGTATCAGCTCATCTCTCATCACTCAAACAAATCCATCATCCCACTTTTTCAGACCTTGGGGATAGAGATAAAGGCCTAAAGGCTTAAATCTGAAGCTAAATTAGTCAACTATCCTAGTAGTATTCCCAGAGGCCTGTAGCTGAAAACTATTCCTTCACGGAAGCCGCTGCTGCCTGGGACTGCAGCTCAGAGCATGCACATTAGCAAAACAGTAGGTAGGGGTGGGAGGGATGTCAAGAAGGCAAAGGTTCAGGGTTTCCTACCCAAGTGCTTGTACAGTCTTGGATCAGCAGCACCCCCTGAAGGCACTTCTTGGACAAGTAATAGCATGAAAACAGTTGCACCTGGGCAGCTGAAGGAACAGCACCCATCCTGGCTGGAGTGAAAGTCTGCCTTTGATGCAAGGAGGAGCAGGAGGGGTGTGGTGTATTGCAGAAGCTGTTGGGACCATGTCTCCAGTTACCTCTTCTATCCTCTACCACAAACCTTAGCTTCAGATTATCCATCTCTGTTCTAAATCAGCCAGTTGCTGACTCTCAGCAACCCTTCCTCTCCAATATAGTGCTGATGGGAGAAGATGAGAACTCACTCTGGGAAGATTCACTTCACTAGTCCAATGGTGCTGGCTCTGAGACCAACCATAGCATCACTTGATAAAATCATATTATGACTGCCAGAATAAACATAGACAACGTTTTACTACAATATGACTTTAATCCTTTGGAGCATTTCTTCAGTTCCCAGGGAAGCCTGAGAAGTGATTCCTTCTGTGGTTTTCTTAGCACTGGATAAAAATCACATTTTGGCAGCAGGCTGATAGGACTCTCTTCTCCCCCCTTAGTTTTATTTGCTTATTCTTTCCTCAGACATAAGACAATGAACTCTTGATCCTAGTTTCTTTGTCCCTGCTATGTAGCAAATTGGCCATTTAATTTTATTTTTATTATTTGTGGTAGAGTAAGAGATACTAGCTCTGTAAACAGAAAAATATTTTGGCTGCTGCAAAGTATCTTTTAGTTTCCTGCTCTGTTTATATTACTAAATTTTATCTTTAGGTCTTTGTTCCCTCTTTCCTTCTCTCCTTACATCATCTGCACTATCAAAGACTACAGTTTGCCTACCTGAGTTAGATCATAGCATCACTTCCTCAAATTGTGTTCATCGCAGCTGACAATGTTTCAGATATGTGTCCTCAGACACCTGCTAAGTAAGTTTTCTTTAGTCAGATGATTTGCTCACAACAGGAAGTCTAAAATCTCCCTGTAGCCAACTAATTTGCTTGCTTTTGGTCCCCAGTGACAGCAGCAACCAAGTTCAAAGGAGCTGAACAGGTGTCATCTAACTGGCATTGATTCTCCTGCCTGGCTGAATCGCAGTTTCTCAGGAGATAGCCGCAGGGAAAGTCATGTTTCTAGGCAGGAGGCTCTTGTGCTGAGACATGGAAATGCATAGAAATGTGGCTTGAAGCTTTTTACACTCTGTAAAATGTTACAGAAGCTCATCCAGTTCTCAAATCAATGGCTTTTTCTGAGCATTCAGAAGATGCTTTAAGAACTTGGTATGGTGGTGCATACTTATAATCCCAATGCTGGCAGCACTGGAGAGATTGAAGCAGGAAGATCACAGGTTTGAGGCCAGCCTAGATTACATAGTGAGACTCTGTCTCAAGAACAAGAAACAAAACCCTAAAACAAAAATCTATAAGAGAAATGCATGATCAGGCAAGAGATGAAATTTGGGGCTGATTCTACACCTTGCTCCTACACAGGCTGCAGAAATTTGGGGGAGTCTTCAGCTTACAGCCTCCTAGGTGTGAAAGTGGTTATGACTGGAAGATATGTAAGCAAGATATTTAGTTGAAGGATCAGTGGCATTTCTTGGGAAGAAGAGCAGCAGTCCACTTCATGGCACTGTCATAGTTTGGAATGATAATTATCCTCACTCATGCCTCTAATTATGATGGAAAAGTTTACAAGGTATCATTTTTATAGCTATGAATACATTTATCTTAAAGGGTATGAAATATATCATTTTGAAATAATGACTTAAAAAGTTTTTAATAAAACTTTCCTTCAAAACTCAAAAATTCAAAAATCTGTTATCCAAGTATATCCTCTCACTATAATTTATCCTTTATAGTTCTTTAATAAAATCTAGTTATTATATATATAATACAATAACCATAAAACCTGTTGATTTCCTCAAATAAGGAAATTACAAGTTCATGAGACTTAAAACTAACAGTAACATGTTTTAATTTCCACAAAATTTTATCATTTCCTTATACCTCATGAATTTCAAATTTATACCCCAATGCCTTAAAATTCTAAAAATATTATATCAATCATCACAAATAATGGACCAAATGAGTACAAAAACCCAAAGATTTTGATCAATTGTTAAAAAAATTGTTAGGGTTAGTCACAGTTCAGGACCAAATTATTGGGTGTAAATATAGGAAAATATGAAACATCTTTCCTGTCAGAGTAGTTCCTCAAGCCGTGGTGGCCCTGGTGTTCAGGCGCTTCCCAGACAAGAGGTAGCACCTTGAGGCTGGCTTGTTCCAGCAACATGGAATCAGAGAGTGCCAGGAAGAGTGGGGAAGTCTATCACCTATGCGGTCCTGACATGTCTCCCAGAGCCTCACGGGGCTATCATGGGCTTTAGAAATAATGTATTTAATGAACTTTTCCCATATGCCAAATACTAAGGTGCGACTTAGTAAATGGCATCTTTTATAGCAGTGAAGATCTTGAGCATAAAAGGAAACTCATTCTGTCTTGGCCAAGGTCTGCCCCAGGTCCTATGCTCTGAAAGTCTTGTTTGCTCCATGGTGAGGGAAGTTTGCTGGTCATTCTCAGAATATAAATACGCCTAGGGCATGGACTTGAACCACCTGATTTACTGACTCTCATTGCTTTGTCAGCAACAAGTGATAAGGATGTAAAAAATATACTTTCTAGACAGGGCAGCCTAATTTCATCTAATGAGTTTTTAGACTACAGGAAAATGGATATAATCTTATGACAGATTCTTTATGGAAAAGCTTTTTAAAAATAAATTGAATTTATTGGTACATTTTAGGAATACATTGTGATCACATTCCTCATTAAAAACTCATTATGATCACATTCTTAATTAAAAAGTTGCACCTGTATATGATATATCTTGATTCTTATTTTTTTCCTATTTTCCTGCCCTCCCTTCAACTCCAACCTCTTTATATATACAAGCTTTGTTTCTGTTTTTTCATTTTTATCATAACATGTTTTCTTTTCTTTCTTTGCTTTACCCAGTCCCCTCCAATTCCCCTTTGCCTTTGAGTATTTTCTTCCTATTTCACAATACTAATATATATTCTGGACCTCGTTTATACCTTCAGTTTCTCATACTAGAGAAATGATGTGGTATTTACACATCTGTGTTCTATTATTTCACTTATGATATGGCCTCAAGGTGCAGCCATTTGGCTACAAATGTCTCTAATTGATTACTCTTTATGGCTGAGAAATACTCCATTTAATAAAACCTCACATTCTCCCTAGTCTCTGGTTGATGGGCATTTGGGCTTTTTCTAAGATTTACCTATTATGAATGTGCTGCTATAAATATGGGTGCACATATGTCACTGTGGTATGCTTTTAATTCTTTTGTGGCTATAACTAGTGAAAAAGCACAATGGACTAACAGCTAATGAAGAAGAACAGGGCTTGGGTAAGAGTCCAAAGCACTAACACAAGTGTCACAAAGGTATGTCCATGTTCTGACAATGAGAACGTAGCCTTGCCTTTGTAGAGGGCACTTAAGCTCAGAGAGGTCCTGTGTGTGTCTGGCCTAATTGGACAGTCCTGTGAAAAATAATGTCCCTCGAAGCAAATAGTTTCATAAGAGGCCAGCAGCCCAAAGGGTGAACATATTTTCTCAGGGCCGCAGGGACAAACAGAGACAGGCTTACACTTTACACTTGAATCTCCCCATTATACAGGGCTTCTTTAGGTTCTTTATCCTTCTTGTTCAGAACACTTTAAAAGCCCTACTTTTCCTTCCAGGGTTTACCTATATCCTTTAACAAATTTTATGCCTTCATATACTTATTGAGGATAAATTTTATCTCTCCTAAACTGTGTAACTTTGGGAAAATCACTTAAGTTTTCAGAAACTTCTTTCTTCAATTAATGGGCATAATGAAGATAATATTTACAGTTATGAAGATTAAATCCAAGAAGGCATAAAAACTTATTAGTATGGTATGGTACATAGAACATAGAGATTAATCATTAATTTTATTATTTTTGCTGTTATTTCCATTGCAGTTCTCTCCCAGTCTTGAATTTCCTTCATGGACTGAGAAGGAGAAGCATGAACACCATGATGGCTGGCATCTGTCAGAACATCAGAGGCAAAACCAAATCTGGCTGCTTCTTGGCCATGTGGCCAAGCACATGGCATTTAACTGGTCTTAGTGTCTTCACTTATGAAAAAAATGAAGTTGACAATATCATGTGCTTCCATGAATTCCATGTATGATTCTGTGAGAATGGGATGAGAAACTAAAAGATCCCTGGAAGCACTTGTAAAGGAAAGACAGTAAGCAGGTGTGAGCAGAGAGCCACCCACTGTAGACATTCTCTCCTCCTCTGCTTGGACAATGTGATATTTTGCTGTCTCAGGAAGAGTACATAAAAACTTGAATCAGTTTCTGTGGCTAAGGGAAGCTGCATAAATCAGAGCTCAAATGCTGACTTTCATGGTACCATTTTGAGGGTCCATATTGAGAGTGGCACAGGCAGGGTGAGCACGGCTTTGTAGCAAGTAAAGTAAAAAGAGGTGATGATTAACTTTTTCCTTAAAAAGGTAGAATTTGTACCAGAGTTGACCCAGACAGCCACCGTAGGCTGGGTCAGCAGCACACTGCTATGTGCTTGCTTTTAAGTTCACAGCCTGAAGAATGACTGGTAAGTGCATCAAATATATCCTTATGAAGCAAGGCTGTGCTAGCTTGAAGCACAGCTTGTCCCTGCTGGATGGGCTTGTGTGATTTAGTGTGTACCAAGATCCCCTGAGAACACTTGCAACCCTAGGAAGACGGTTTTTAGAAATCATTGACTGGGGAGCATGTCCTCGATCTATTGCAAAACCCTGAGCCTGAAAAATATGTGGTTGACCTTTGACTGGAATCTCTTGTACAAGGAAAGCCAAAGTAGAAAGGAACTGACTTCTCAATAAAACTTATGTTTATTGTTTAAAATCTTGTAAAGGAAGGAATTTGAAATCTTCTTGGGCTTTTTATTTTATTTTTTAAAATAAATTGAGTTTATTGGTACATTTTAGAAATACATAATGGTCACACTCCTCATTGGCAATTTGTACCTATAGGTGATACATCTTGATTCTTATTTTTTTCCCATTCTCTTAGCCTTCCTTCAATACTCACTCTTCTTACATAAATAAGCTTTTTTTTCCATCAAAATTTTCTTTCCTTTTTTGCTTTCTCTTGGTCCAACCCAGTTATTATTTCCAATCAGAATTACAACAGACTTTTCAATCCAAACTCTCAAGTAAAGGAGAGTCTGGAGTGGAGCATTTTAAGCCCTAAAGGAAACAACCTCCAACTTAGATTAATATTCCTGCAAAAGTATCCTTCAAAATTGATGGGGAAAGAAGGTACTTCCATGATAAAGAACATCTGAAAAATTTCATGAATACTAAACTTGAGCTGCAAAAAATATTTAAG
Organism: Petromus typicus; assembly: GCA_004026965.1. Classification (NCBI taxonomy): domain Eukaryota; kingdom Metazoa; phylum Chordata; class Mammalia; order Rodentia; family Petromuridae; genus Petromus; species Petromus typicus. Next base: position 14,515 of record PVIR01028018.1, read on the forward strand.
CAGGTGCTAGTAAACCATAATCATTATTTCTCAACATTGCAACAGGAAAATAAACTAGTTCTTTAAATTCATCAGTGATCTCTGCTTTGTACAGTCTCCCCCAAGCCAACAAAAACTGATCTGATTTTGCAAATGCTTTTGAGAAATTATCAAATGAGAATTGATTTATGGAGAGTAGGATGCCTGGTCAGCTATGAACATTTATTATTTTTCTTCTGTCAGGTGACTACCCTCAGCATTACCATTGGACATTTGCTCTGCTATTGGGACATTGATTTGCAATTGCTTCATCCAAGGGAAGTTGTACAGAGTCTCATTTTGCTATAACTCAAAAGACTGGAAAGTCCTAATATGACTACTTGTTTTAGCACGAGGTTCTGGAATATGAACTAAGTATGAAGAACAGAGTTTGTGGACAAAAAACTCAATACATTCTGGGATAACAACACAAGAGACAAAGTTATCTGTATGCAAAATGGTCTCTTTCCACATGCTATTCTCATTTTAATCAAAGTGCCCACTGTACAAAGATGAAGAGACATTACTACAAGGTTGAAGGTACAGAAATAGTTGAGAAGAGCTGGGCCTCAGTAAAAATCATTGGACTACTTCTCCATGCTATACTTGGTAAACATGATAAAAGGATGAACAAGATGCTATTCAGAGTGTCTGTTCCACCCCTTCACATTTTCAGTAAACATTAACATATCAAAATATAAAAATGAACATGAATGGCACCAGGCACTGTGGACTCCCTAAGTTAGAGAGAAACACAGAATTTTGCAATGTCTGGGACTTGAAAGAAATAGAGGCAAAGAAGAGACTTCAGAATAGCACTGATAGAAGCCATCTCCTGCCTGACCCCAAAATGACACTGAAATTTTGGACAGGATGGAAACCCGGTGAGCAGCGACATAGGTAGGCCATGAAATCACTGAGGGTAGGGAAAAGACGCTGGGAGGATGTTTGTGAAGGCTGAAATCACCACACAGAGGGAGATTCTGGAAGCTGCTGCAGAGCTAGGACCCAGTGAGGGGTGGAGAAAAGATGCCAGAACAGGATAGGCTGTTTCCAGCTGTATCCTAAGAACTCTTGTAGTGGGAGGCTAGAGAGAAGCTCAGCCAACAAGGTGGTGCCTGTTGGCTGGAGGCAAATTAGGGGGTTGGTTGCAGAGCTCCGGGCAGGAGTGCTACTCCTGCAGTTGGCATCTACCAGTGAGAGGGGAGTGAGCACGCTGTCATTATCCTGAGAACACTGGAGGCTCCTGAGCACGAAGACAGAGTTATGACATTCACCATAACCCATGCAATACTGTAACTGTCCTCTTCCTTTTTGAGGGAGGGAGGAGGGCTTGTCTGATGAAGTGTGGTGTTTTTATACATTTGCCTATTGCAATATTGCTCTATCTGCTGTTGCATCTAAAGTTTCTAAGTTGATCAGTCACACAATCCACATCAACAGTTGTTTCTTAGCGATGTCCGATCTATGTGCCTGTCAGTTCAACAATTAGATATGGTCTTCTTATTTCTTTTCTCACTATCCTTTCTCTACTTTTTTTATTTCCCCTCACATGCATTCCTGTCTTTTGGCTCATTCGTCTTTTATTTTTTTCCCCTCTTACTCTCTTTTTCTCTCTGTCTCTTATATATGAATTGTAATTAACCTAAGTGTCTTTAAAGTTTAATTTTTTAGCTTTATTATGTTTTATTACTCTTCCTATCTTTTCTCAAGACAGTAAAGTAATAGATTTCTTAAAATTCATTCTAAATTACCTGACATTTATACAGGGTTAGCTCATTAATTGTTGAAGTTATTAGTAGTTACTTTCTTCCATCAAAACATTTTTGGGGTTGAGTCTAGCATTCAAAGCAGACTGTGGAGAAATTCTTATGTAGAGTTTTACCCACAGTTCTGGGTACATCACAAACAAAAGGCTGCTCCCCCAAAAGACTCCCAAATGACAGTGGAAGCAATGGTTTTCCCATATGACCTACAAGCTTCTGCACAGAATCACATTTATGAGAAACAATAAAACAAGATCATATCAAAAACTCATAACTTTACCACAGATGAATCCTTGGATGCAGGAGTGGATGGAATTTCAGGCAATAAATTAGAAAACTAATAGTCAAAATGATTGTGATCAAAGCAAGGAGTAGCTGAAAGAATTAACTAGTAAGATGATCAATGAGCTTAGAGCAGTTACAAATAAGCTGATAAATGAATAAAGGAGAGGTATATAGAATATTATAGATCATTTCAATGAAGAGACAGAAGTTATGAAAAATCATCAGGGAGATATCCTGGAAATGCAAACCTCAATAAATAAAATAATAAACTTAACTCGAAGTTTCAGTAGTAGTCAAGATGAGTCCAAATAAAGTATATTAAAACATGAAACAAAGATAGATATATTAGAGTATTCAGTCAGTAATAATGAAAAATAAAAAAGACACAATGAAAAGATTATCCAAGCATTCTAGGATATTCTGCAGGAAAAACATAAGAATGATCAGCCCTGAGAAGAGTGTTGAAATACACACTGATGACATAAAAATTTGCTTATTGAAATGACTGGAAAAAACCTCCCCCAAATCTCCCATATATATGCATATATATGCATCGATATCTATCTCTTATATATCTATCTCATATCTATCTCATATATATATATCTATCTCATATATATATGTATATATATATACATATGTACATACACACATGTACATATATATATACACACATGTACATATATATGCACACACATATACACTAATTGTTGGGACACCCAGTTTCACAAAACAAATACTACTTGACATAAAGGGACAACTAGATACCAATAAATATTGGGAGACTTCTATACTTGAGCTTCCTAGGTCAATCAAATAGAAACATCAACAAAGATACATCAGAGCAGAACTACTCTCTAGATCAAACGGATTTAACAAATATATACATAGGGTTTCATCCAACAATGGAAGAATACTTATTCCTTTCAGTAGCCTATGAAACTTTGTCCAAAATCAACCGTATTTTAGGCCATAAAGCAAGTTTTATTAAATGCAAAAGAATAAGATAATCTTATACATAGTATTAGACAACAATGGAATGAAATAAAAATTGGCAGCAAATGAAAATTAAAAGGTAGATCCAGTAATTCACTCCTGAATTATCAGTGGGTCACTAAGGAAATCAGAGGAGACATTTAAAAGTTTATAGAAGAAAATGATAATGGAAACTCAGTGCATCAGAATCTATGGGAAAAAATACAAGCTGTTCTAAGGGAGATGACAGATATGAGTGCTGTAATGATAGAAAAACAGAGTTATCAATAATATGTAACAAAATTAAGCAATAACAAACTTATCCAAAGTCAAAAAGAAGAAAAGAAATACAAAGAACATAGCAGAAATGATGTTAAAATATATAGGATCAATGAATCAAAGAGTTGGTTCTTTTAAAAGACAAGTAAGATGGATAAACTTTTAGCTAACATTGCAAAATGAGAGAAATGTAATATGATAAAGTTAGAGATGAAAAAGGCACAATCACAGTAGAATTATTGAAATCCAGAGAATTATGAGAAATTATTTTAAAATCATATCCTACAGTAAATTAGATAAGCTCAAAGAAATGGATGGATTTCTAGACCCATGAGCTACCAAAATTGAGACAAGAAGACAAAAATAAATCTAAAATGACCAATAACAAGAAGATTGATCCAGTAATAAAAATTGTATCAACTAATAAATGCTTAGGATTCAAAGGATTTAATACTGAATTTTACAAGATCTTCAGAAAAGAACTAACATTAGAGCTCGTCAAAATTTTCCACGTGCTTTCGAACTCATTCTGTGATAACAAAATCAGAGACGGACTCAAGAAAGGAAAAATACTACAGGCAAATAGCCTTTATGAACATAGATGCAAAAATTCTCAGTAAAATTCTGGTAAACAGAATTCAGCAAGCAATACATTAAAAAATTATACACTATGACCACATTGATTTCATAAGAAAGATATAGAGTAGCTCCACCTACGTAAATCAGTAAATGCAGCATATTACATAAAGAGAATCAAGGATAAAAATTGCAGGATCATCTTAACTGACACAGAAAAGGTCTATGACAAATCTCATACCTCTTCCTGGTAAAACAATCCTGTTGAAAATAGGTAAAGAATCTTAACTGAAATTACAAACCACAGTCAATATGCTACTGAATGGGGAAATACTGAACAGATTTTTCTCTAAAATCAGGACTGAGACTGAGCTGTCTACTCTTACCACACCTGTTCAATATCCTACTCAAAACTTTGTCCAGAGCATTCAGAAGAGGAGAAGAAATAAAAGTGATATGAATGGGAAGGGAAGAAGTCAAATGATCTTGATTTGGAAATGAAATGACACTTTACACAGAATCCTCAAACTTTTCCCCCTCGGACTTTATACCTGATAAGTAAATTCAGCAAAGTGACAATATGCAAAAAAACCACAAAAATATAAACAGCATTTCTGTAAAGCAGTAACAAATCCACTAGAAAAAAACATGAAAGTTATTCCATTCACAATTGCTTAAAATATTAAATACCTAGGAGTCAATACAACCAATGAGGTGAAGTTTCTATTTAATGAAAATTACAGAACTCTGAAAAAAGAGATTGAAGAGGACATTAGAAATGGAAAGACAAGTCTTGTGTTAGGACTGTCAGAACTAATATGGTGAAACTGGCAATAAAATAACCTACAGTTTAAATGCAATTCTTATGAAAATACCAACAACATTCTTCACAGAAATAGAAAACAATCATAAAATTCATAAGAAATCAGAAAACATCCAGAATACACAAAATGATCCTAAACAGAAAGAGCAGAGTAAGAGGCATAATAGTACTGAACACATTTTCATTGCTGGGACATACTATGTGACACCTGTGACAGGGTTTTGTTTTGTTTTTGTTTTACTTTATTTTGTTTTTTATTTAAACATTTATTGGTACATTATGAATATACATCATCATAGAATTCAACATTGAGAGTTTGTACCAGAATATGACAACTTGATTCTCATCCTCCCCCTCACCCCCACCCTGCTTCTGCACAGCAAAGGAAACCACCAACAGAGCAAAAAGGCAACCAACAATATGGGAAAGAATCTACCAACTGTTCCTCAGACAATGGGCTACTATCTAGAATATAGAAAGAGCTTAAAAAAATTAGCCCACTCAAATTTAAAGACCCAATTCAAAATGGGCATCTGAAATGAACAGACATTTTTCAGAGGAAGAAGTAAGAGCAGATAAGAAGCATATGAAGAAATGCTCAACATCATTAGTCATTTGAGAGATGCAGATGAAAACAACACTGAGATTTCATCTCACTCCACATAGAATGGCTGCCATTTCAGAATTAGCCAGCAACAAATGTTGTTGAGGCTGCGGAGAAAAAGAAACCCTTCTCCACTGTTGGTGGGAATGTAGACTCATACAACCTCTGTGGAAATCAGTGTGGAGATTCCTCAAAAAACTAGGATTGGAGGTCCCATTTGACCTAGCCATCACTCTGCTAGGTATAAACACAAAAGGATTAAAAGATTCATATCACAGCGACATGTGCATCCATGTTTACAGCAGTTTGTGATTGCTAAATATTATATTATATTATATTATATTTATTATATTATTTTGAAACAGGGTATTGCTTTCATAGTTCAGGCTAGTCCTGAACTCAGACTTGAACTCACAGTAATCCCCTTGTCTCTGCCTCCTGAGTGTAGGGATTACAGGCATGGGCCAGCATACCCGGCACTGTGGTATGTGGTTCTGATTGCTGCGGATGTGAGTCTCCATGCCTGGCATTGTTGTATGTGGTTACCAGGGATCGAAGCTGGGCCCCTGCGCTTGCTAAGCAGACCCCAGAACCACTGAGCTAAATCCCCTGTCCAACAAGGTTTATTTATTTATTTATTTATTTATTTTTTTAGGTTTTTTGAGACAGGGTCTTGCTTTGTGGTTCAGGCTGGCCCTGAGCTCAGCCTCCAACTCACATCACAATCCTCCTGCCTCTGCCTCCCGAGTGCTGGGATTACAGGTGTGAGCTACCACACCCAGCGCTGTGGTATGTGGTACTGGTTGCTGCTGGGTGTGTGTCTCCACACCCAGTATTGTTATGTGGTTACCGGGGAATCGAACCCTGGTCCTTGCGCTTGCAAGACAGGCGCGGGAACCACTGAGCTAACTCCCCGGACCCCAACAAGGTTTATTTTTGACTCAGAGTTTTACATGCTTCAGTCCATGATTGGCTAGTTCCAGTACAGAAAGATTATAGCAGAGAAGGTTGTGTTTGGAGAAAGTTGCCCCCTTGATGGTGGCAAGGAGCCAGCACACAGGAGAAGAGTGCCAGCTAGAACTATGTGCTCCTAAGGCTATGTCAGTGTTCCATCTCCTCCAGGGGTCTGTGTCTCCCAACAGCACATCCAACTGTGAACATCAGTCAATTTATTTGCAGATGAGTACAATGCCCGCTGATCCAATCACCTCTCCATAAATTGCACAATTCAGTCAACTGGACAAACTTCACTGTCACAAGTGTCAACAAATGTTCATTCCCAGTAAAGGATTTGACTTTCTGTAGAAAAACTTTTGAAGAAAATCAAAACACAATAAGTGAATTATAAAATCACAATATTTCAGTCATATTGTAAAAATATATTTAAAATTTGTGTTTCCACAGAAAATGATACCAAGACCTGTTTAGACATTAGTGATACCAGTAAACATAAACACCCACAGGGCTTACCTGTCCTCATTTGACTTCAGCCTCCACCTCAATACCTTTTGCATTTTTCCCATTAGTATTTGAACAAAACCAAGAGACTAGGATTTATCAGACACAAAATCTCTCTTTTTGATTCATAGCCGGTAACTTTCAGTCTCTTGGATGGTAAGTACAAAATGCTTACAGTATCTCAAAAGTTAAACCCTTGAGTATTTTTGTTAAACCCTTGAGTATTTTTGTTAAACCCTTGAGTATTTTTGCACATCCTCCTAGTATCCTTTTGCTCTTAAGATATTTATGCTCCTTAGCTCCTGAAATATGGAATCAATTAGCTATGAACAGGTGAAGAGAAGGGTATATGGAAATAGGGCTGGGGGAAGTTTCATTCTTTAAACAGGAAGCTTGTATTGTCATATATAGAAACCTTTTCAGTTTCAAATTTAGTATTTATCATATTGATTCTGGAAGACAGTTTTTACTTCCTGATCAGGAAAGATAGAGACAAATGCATCAAGACCTCCAAATCAAGACAAGGTGAAGGGTCCTAGGTGAGACTGAGGATTTGCTTTGGATTACTTTGATACCTGTGTGATCTTGCATAACTGCTTTGTGTTTCATTTTCTTTCTATGTAAGATAGATATGTCAACAAGAGAACCCACCTGTTGTTTCCCATAGGAAATAATCTCAATTATAGACATTTGCTGAAATTCAGCAAGGCGGATACTGCACTGGAGGGAGTAGTGCAATGTAGCAGAAAAACCCTTGGACTTTGAATCAAGAGTGGATTTATCAGTGACACTGGCAGAGCTAGGAGCAGGGTCTGAAGTTACCCAATACCAATGGCCATGTCTTTTACATGTGTTATATCTAATTTTTAGTGCAGTACTTAATACATCCTAGGGCCTTAGTAAGGAAGAGTTGAAAACAAGTGCTTCTTAGATATGATGTCATATCTTTGGACACATGAACTCAATTTGCCTTAATGAAAGTAATAGAAATATTACTATCTAGGTTTCCTTTACTCATTTTCATCAGGATGTTTGTTTTCTGCAAAAGATTTTTTTC
>PVIR01028019.1:0-22356 GCA_004026965.1 Petromus typicus
ATATGAAACTGACTATGGTAAACTCACGGGAATTTTTGAAGTGGGATCTGGGGATAGACTTCAGTCAAGGCTTTTTTTAAGGTATGTAAAGAAGATGATATGCATTTTTTAACGAAAGAAAAAAACTAACAACCATATAATTTACTAACATAACATTGTGGACTAATGGTTACGCAGAAAGGAACTGTGGGTAACTGTTGTGACTTTCTTTGGCTCTGTTCCCAGAGCTCCAAAGTGTTAGTGAAAAACAAGCACAGCATGGCATGTTCCTTCACTCTGAACCATTGAGGAATCCGCCACTTTCTACAGGTACTTCACAGCAAAAGAGGGTCTAAAGAAAAAGATTTCACTTTTCAAAAGTAGTAACTTCAATAAAACAAGGCAATACATAGATTATGGAAAGATAACCATATAATAATTAATGGCGTTAATAGCTGAACTAGAAGCTTTGCAAGTTTTCCAGTGGAACCTAAGTTGATGTCATCACAGACTCAGAGATAAATCTTATTATATGTGGAGTTAACCAATATTTTCTGCCACAGTCCAGCCTTCTGGTTTAAGAGAGGTAGAGTCTACACTAATGTGGCCAGATAAGATACAGCTTTTATTTTACATGAATTGTCACACATCTCCAGAGGTGACCACCTCTAGCTCCCTTTAGTGACCTCAAGAGGACTTTGTTCCATACCCTTCTTCTTCTCTTTCTTCGAAGGTACTCTCGGTGCAGCCTGTTGGTCTGGCTGACCATTGGTTGTGCTCGTTTCTACTTCGCTGGACATGGCAGGAAGGCAAGAGCAAGTCCCAGCACCCGCAGACTCTTAATGACACGAGGTGATCCCTGACGGCTGAGTCTCAAATGAACATAACCTATGGCACACGCCTGTGGACAAAGAGAGGAGGCATAGCGAGATCAGAATGCAGCAAACCTAGACTTTAGCCACAGAGTTCTAGTGATTCTCTCCCATGGCTCTGTGGCCTCATGTCATTCTCTAAGAGACTGAGCACTGGGCACAGAGGGAGTGTAGGCCTGTTTCCTTTGTAGTTTCCAAAATAAAAATAAGAAAGTATGCTTATAAATTTTTCTTTAGGTACTCCATATCTGTTAGCTTTAAGGATTATCGAGCTTCATAGCTTGTATTAGGATTTGTCATAAATATCTATCAAAAAGATAGGGATCAGTGCTGTATGGATGCAGTGCAGTGGTGCCAGGCCTGCCTGGGAAGTGCAAGATCTTGAGTTCTTAACAGGTACTAGAAAAATAAAAGGTAAATTAAAAATGAAGATAGAGGTAAAAAACTTGCTAGTTTTATATTAAAGGAGAAATATGCTGAATTCTCGTTTTGCTTTTTTGAAATAGAATTTTGTTGTGCAGCTCAGGCTGGTCTTTAACTCACTAGGTAGCTCATGCTGGCCTTGATCTGGAGGTGAATCTCCCTGCTCCATCCTTCGACGTACTTGGATTGCGGGTGTGTGCTACTATGCCTGGCTAAGTATGTTGCATTTTGAACCCGATAAGATTGCAAGTGGCATCCGAAAGTTTCATTTCTTTGCAGAACTGCCTACTATAAAAACAGTGACAAGAGCAGGGTTAAGGGCTTTGGGAGGGGAATGAGATAAAATAAAATAAAATTTATTAAATAAATTTTTTAAAAGAGCAAGATTATGGCCCAACCATGTAGCAGGGCACTTGGCTCCCTGGCATCAGTTCCATCCTCAGCACCACAATAAAACAAAAGTTATCAATTTCATTTTATTCATATTAAAAATACTACGATTCTACTTATGATCTCCAGTGCTATCTAAAGCTTTAAAAATGTTCAGTTTCCACATGGACATTTATATGTACCGAAGAAAGAATGTCCTTACGAGGACCCATTATGCGACTCATTGACTGGAAATAGTTGTATGCTATTATTTAACACTGCCATTCTCAAAACAGTAATGCTTATGCTTTCGTAAAGCTCCCCCTCATAGCATAATCAGTAAGAGAAGAAAGCACAGAGTGAGGAGACTCTGGAGGATGCAGATAAAAAGCAAAGCCAAGCCAGGCTCTATTTTGTCAGTCCCGTAAGACCATCCTGGGCTAGATCGTTCCCTACTGCACAAGATTGTGCATGGAATTGGCAGGCCCAGCCCACAATATGGGGATGTACGCTGTTGGCTAGATTTCAGAAGATGGGAAGTTAGGTGTCAAGTTTTTATTCAGACAACTTAAAGTGTATTTAAGTTGCTTCATAAATGTCAATATGTTTTCCTGAAGTTCAGTGCTTAATTTTTGCTCCTTTGAGTTTTTATAGTCTTAACATTTAAACACATATATACATACAGGAATGCATATAATCTACATGTAATTAATGCTACTGGAATTGTTTCTTTTAGAGATTCAGTATTAATTTTGTTCATTGATAAGTAGCAAGGGTGGTGCCCACTTATAGTGTTTTCTGTTCAGAATGGTAAGGCAAGTGGATTGCTTAAGCCTGGCAATTTGAGGACAGTTCTGGGCAACACAGCAAGACTGTGTCAGAAATTTAAAAAACTAAGGGCTGAGGCCTAAGCAGAGTGTGATGATGCACGCCTGTCACCCCAGCATTCCAGGAGGCTAAAACAGGAAGAGGTCAAGTTTGTGTCTAGCCTGCGCAAGTTAGTCACTTAGTGAGAGCCTCTCTCAAGAACAAAAACAGAGGGAGAGGGCGGCCATGGGAGATACTGCTCGGTGCCTCAGTGCAAAGGGCCTGGATTCAATCTCTTAATGTGTGTGTGTGGGGGGGGGGTGGAGAGGGAGGGAAGGAGGAGGTTTGAGGTGCAGAGAGTCACAAAAGAGAAGGTGATATGAAGAGGAAGTTAGAGACAGAAACAATTCATCTACATATCAAAGAAAGCCAAATATTAACAATACTGCTCAGGAGCTGAGAGAGAAAAACACATCAGGCTGTCCCTTGGGGCTTCTGATCTTGACCTTCTCACCTTCAGGACCATAAGGGAATTGATTTCTCTTGTTCTTAGCTCTGCGATAAGATTTCACAGTGGCTCTAGGAAGTTATTATTTCACCCCCCAGCTTGTATGCCTTGACTGATTTTAATGGTCCCTAAAAGTTATTCCTTGGCAACGTGATAAATAAATCTAATCATAACTGTACTATTTTAATTTCAGGTCAGTAAGTGTTCTCTTAATTTAAGAGACTACTTTTCCAAATGTAAGAGGTTTTTCCCATGTTAATAACAGAAGTATTAAGCTCTGGTCAATGGGGGCAGATGGACATTCCCCCACACCTTTCTTTTCTCTCTGTAGAAATTGTATGCACTCAGAGCTCATCTTAGAATAAGAAAACACTTTAGTGAGACTCACTAGCCCTCTGCTGATCATCTCATGATCATTTCAAGATCAGATATGTGACACTGACAGTCTCACACCTCTGCTTTCTCTAAGTCTCTTCCTGAAAAGCACTGTGCATCTCAGCTCTCTTCTCAGTCTTCTGCAGCCCCATAGTCTCCTGACCAGCCAGGTTAGTCTGCTTTCATTCTTCAGGGAAATCTACTGTACTCGTCAGAAAGCTGCATTTCTATGTGAGCATTTTTTCCCTGACTTTTTGCTCCTGTGACAAGGTCAACGTCAGGGTGTTTGCTGAATCGGGATAGCACAGATTGTTTTTTAATAAAATGATCATGCTTCTTTAAATATTAAGATGAAGTTGAAAACCTTGCTGCTTATTCTGAGGTAGCCTTTTTGAAGATTTAGACATTTTCATTTTGAGGGTAAGGCTCTGAAAAATTTTATTCCTCCCCATCTGCACCCTCATGTCATTCCTTAGTTCTTTCAGGATGGTTTTGACATGCTCACATTTGCTGAGCTTTCTGTTGTCTCACATCGTGTTGTCCCAGGTACCTATTTGTCCCTTCAGATGGTAGGTAAGACTTGTCCCTCAAGTTTCTGCCCTCCTTGGAAAGTACACATGGCCATTGCACCATTTTCATACAAATCTATCCTACTGTCTCCTTCTGCTCTGCACTGTAATGCCCTTGAAGGGAAGAGATTTACTCTTCCTGCCTGGAAGCTGGAAGCAATTTGTGCAAATGGTAATGAGGACTGTTGGGTTGATGCATATTTTTTTTCATATGTTTGGTGTTATGTGTAAAAATCTGAATGTATTGTCTATTATTTTGATGTCTCTCTACCTTCTTTTAATGTCAGTTTTTAGGAAGTAAATGAATACTTCTGTCTGTAAGTAATGATTATTCGGCAGGGACTGGGAGCCCAAAGATACAGACTGCTTTCCAATACTGGTTAGAGTACTTCCTAGGACTTTGTAGCTTCCCAGTTTGGACATAGAGTGAGAGTACCTTTCTCTGAATGAAGGACAGTGTCACTGTTTCTGGTGGAAACACCTGTTTGGTGCAGGGAGCAGTTCACAGGTGTGTGAATGGTTGGTAATTGGTTGAAGTGGTGATCTGTGCTAGCTATTAAGTTGTCTCAGCTTCAAAACTACCTTCATAGACACTTGGCTCTGTGTTGCTGTACCTGGGACCCTGAAAACACTTCTGCTTTCCCAGATGGCTACAGGTGAGCCTTTCCAGTAAGGGATGCTAAAGAAAGACTTCAACCTGGAGAAGGGAATCACACGTTGTGGTTTACACCACACAGCATCCTCATGGCAGAGGTTCTTCCCACTTGTGACGAGTCTCTTCCTCTAATAATGGCTGGATCCAGTCTTCAACACTTTCTAGGCCTGCATAAATAGCTTCATCACATTGCCCTTAAAGATGTAGCCATCAATCCCTTTCTTCCCCCAATTGCCAGTCTAAGTCTTCAGAGTGTAGAGATTCAACTCTAGCTGAGCAGTGACCTTCTCAGATCTGAGCAGCAGACTCAGGAGATCCCCCTCCCCCAACCTTATAAACTATGATGATCCCAGTGTCTTCCATTGTCTCCAAAGCCTTAAAGGTGGCAGTTACCTTCTCTAGTTCTCTTATCCAGTGATAATTTGGTTCTCTTTCTCTACTCTCTCAGTTAATGCATAACAACATTAGGCCTCATTAATGCTTTACATCTAGATATTTTAAAAAAGTAAGTGTAGATTGATCGTGTATTAATTGACAAATGGTAAACCTTTCTGATTTTATTGTTTAAAGAACTGGCTCCACCTTTACATCTTTTGAGAAATTTCATTGTTTGGGCTTTCATAATTACATTCATGTACTTTGATATGTCCACTTTTAAATTTCCTAGGCCCAAAACAAGAACTATAAGAATGTACAGAATGATTCTATTCTCTTTTTGGGAAGCAATAGAAGAATTTGTGTGGTATAGCTTATGTCTGTCTTGTTTAGATGACTATTATACTGAGTTCAACAATGCACATGGTGACAGCAGAGGCAAGATGTCTCAGAATCAGGTGGAATCACTGACTAAAATAATAACCCAAACATAAGAAGATTTTGCCATCCTGGGACGCTGGCATCATACTTTCCTGTAAGATATTATTCCTAACAGGTGAAGACTCGGCTCATTAAATTTGGTAATTTTTATTACCAACAGAGATTATTTTCAAGGAATCTGAGAAGCGCTACAAAGTATTTTATCAGACTTGGAGAGAGAATGTGGCTTGTGATTTGACCATAAAAGTAATAGAAGACACAAGGAACACATAACATTAAGTATCAAATCTAATACTGGCAGACTGGGTCACACAGAAGGGTTTTAGTCAATTGGTGCTATCTTGTGACAAGTTTATGCTGCAAGAACTTCTCTTTTCACCAAGTGCGACTTTCAAAATTGTTTCCTTAAACTATATTCTTCATTATACATAACTGAACAAGTTATGAGGGATGAGTTAGACAAAAAGAGAAAGTTTCTTTAATATAAATTTCTCAAAAAATAGTAGATGTATATGTTGAAGTATAATGACAAAATTAAATTGGAGGCCATGCAGTTGAAAATATATCTACTGTCTCTGAGATGACTATTAGGCAGACTTTCCCACAAGATGCAAATATAAATGCCTTTCCAAAACAAATGATCAAGTCCTACTGAAACAGTTGAACAGCAATGTGCATACCATTTTGAAGGATAAATATCCATCTTCTCCCAAGGAGCTTAAGTTACCATCTTTAGATGGAAGAAGTCTTGCTTAGACTCAGATCCCTCTGTAGAAAATAATCAACTTAATTTAACACTCAAATGCAATCTTTCCAACAATGTTACAGAATCACCATCTCTGTCTGTAAAACCACTGTAAAACCTCTTTTTATAGGTTTTACAGTGACTTGATTTTTGGAAAGAGAAGAGACCTGAAAATTGGATCTGAGAGCCAAAAGATGTCCTAAGAATTTCCTTTAATTACCTTCTCAAACTGAGGAATTGCTAAAGAATGCATCTAGATTAATTACATTCTGCAGTTTAAGACTCTGTATGACATGAAGTTTATTGCAGAGTAGAAGCAGCCAGTGTAGGACAAAGAGGAAGCATACTGTCTTTCTTTTCCTGCGCTGAGCCACAAGCCCTTCTGTTCAAGAAGTACAGAATTAGTCAAGACGCACAAGACGGTCAACGTGGGATGACAAATTAAACCTCACAAATACCCAAAAGGTCACATTAACATTCTCCTGTCTAAACACAGTGGGCTTGTGCCCATTCTCTGGACAAGCTGTTTTCCCTCACTGGAAGATTAAACAATGAAATAAGACAACATTTAGGGAAAAAAGGGAGAACCTAAAGTTATTATGCATTTTTTACTTTAAAATTCCTTATAAAATAGGTATAGAGACAATTTTGCTAAATCCATATAATTGGCTTCCATTTGAAGATATCTGACTTGGATTTTTGAACTTAAAACAAATATTCCTAAAAAAATGTGAGGATTTGTCCCATCTGTGGCCCTGGAGTCAGATGACTAGGAGAGCTCTGGGAGCTTGCAACATCTTTCCTGGTTTCGAAGAAGACTCGAGGAGATGTGCACCAGCAGGCTGCATGAGTCACCTCTGAATGACTATGCCCTTTGTACTAATAAAACTCAGCTAGAGTTTGTTTAGTTCTTAAAGTTAGTTTTGTAAAATATTTAATATTTTGCACATAGGAAAAGCCAGTCTGGGGACAAGAGGCAGTGTAGGCTCTACAGGGCCAAATTTTGGCTGACAACTTCTTTCTTTTACCTGCTTGCTCTTCTTGCCAATGGGACTGCATCGGTGGCAGCTATAGAAACATTTAATGATTCCAGAGTGCTGAAGTGATATCATGACACCAAGCATCTCCCTGCCTCCTAAGCTTATCTTCTTGCCCTAACAATACAGGAGACAAGAATTTGCTTGGCCAGACTGAAAATGCTGGTAAAAGGAATGACAAGTTAAGAATCTAAAACTGTAGTCTTATTCCACAGATGACAAATTATACATTTTTAAAGTGAAGAGGAATGGAATAAACATCTAATATGACAAACTCTTTATTAGCCCAGGTTCTACATCTGTAGGGTCAGAAACTCTGGAGCTCAAGAATATTTGGAAAAATACAGCTTCTGTATTGAATATAGACATGTTTCCTCTTATTTTCCCCCAACTTATAAAGTTATAACAGCTATTTACACTGCATTAGGGATGATGAATATGATTTAAAGTATATATGAGACTGCAGAGATTATAGTATATGAGCTACTTGAGCAGATGAGTTTCTAACAAAGGCTGGCAGATACAGAGAGATGACTGTATATGTTTATACTGAAAGCCCTATGGAAAAAAACTGTCTCTCTTATGAATAATGAAGTTAAATCACTAACACAAACAAGATCCATCCCTAACAAGCTGCTGAGTTCAGAACCAAGTACAACTTGTTTCCTTTTCTATGTTTTTTCTTTTTTCTTCTTCTTTCCTTAAGTCACACTGATTCGAAAGTGTATTTCTGAAAATTTGTCATCTCACTGACTAATATGCCAATAAAAGTTCTATGAAGGAGCCACATGAAACATACATTGGGGAGGGAAGGGAGGAAGGTTGATAACAAAGCAACAGGAGGATGGATATGTGCTATGGGCATATGACAGCCCCTGAACCCCCACTCTAAAGGTGAAACTAAAGGGCGACAGCACAAGGGCCTGATGCAGTGGGAATGATCATATCAAGTACATGCAGGAATCAGCCAAAATGAAACCCACCAATTGCTATAACCAATAAAAGGGGGAGACAAGGCAATATACACACCTTTGCTCAGAATGCACAGTACTTTGTTCAAGACAGAGAATGTGCTTGTTTGTCCTTGGAACATTATGTCTGGCTCAGCTGAAGTGCTCAATAGAATGTGTGAAACATTAACCTTTAAGACGGATCTGCGGTCCAAGAGGGCGGTGAATGGCCTTCACCACCACCTTCAAAGCAGCCTTTTCAGAAGGAGACACACTGCCTGAGATGCTGTTGCAAAATCAGGCTGGTTTTGATCACGGCTGCAGAGACTTCCTCCCTTAGCTGCTTTAATTCCTGGGCTTTTAGGAAGGTGTTCTACTCTGCAAATGTCAACTGGTGCAGATAGTAAGATCCGACACCCTCTTTAACTAGGGGATGAGACTGTAGTAAGGTATACTGAAAGGAGTCCTCAGATGTTACTGTAAATGCTGACACTGCTTTGGGGGCCTCAGTAGCAGGACATTGCTGTGTCAATGCGGTAAACACAAGCCACGTGATGATGTACTACGACTTCCCCCCTTGGAGTGGGTGCTGCGAGACTTGGGAGATATCTGTAAGTCTGAACAAGAAGCTATTCCTTGTTTTTCAAACCAAGTCAGACCATATCTAAGAACTCTTCAGTTAATTTGGGATGAAAAAGCACAATAGCCAAGGGTTTACTCAGGCTTGAGAGCTTCACCCACCTGGGTATCACAATTTTGTAGCTCTGTAGTTCAAGCAACTTATCAAGTGTTCTTTCCCTGAACTGTCAGAAAAGTATACCGACCTCTGTGTCCAGCATAGAAAGTGCTTCACCAATGGTAATGACTGAACCTACCTCAGGCTTCATGGGGACCGTATGTTCTGTGGTACTGCAAACTGGACTTCATGGAAGGTGCGTGTTGGGTAGAGCTACACCACACCCAACACTGTTTTCTACGGCAGGTGTTTGAACTTTCAGGACAGCAGAGAACAATAAGTAAATGGGTCTAAGTGGAAACATGGGAAGTTGTACTTTAGTTAGTAAAGATCAGGTGAAAAAGTAAAAAGATTTGCCAAATTGAGAGCCCACCCAGCTCTTATTTCAAAGCCTATAGAAGTAAGGTTTTGATAAAACTGCGGGAATAGAATATTTTCTAAGTTACTGCCCAGTGAAGACTTTTCTAACGGCTCTACCTCATTACCACTGATAGTTTAGAGAGAGACCATCCAGGGAACTTTCACTGAGGCGCTTTTAAAACATTGAGGTCCATGCTAAGGGGGTCAATTAAATCCGAATCCCTGAGAGAAAAGATCCGAGCATCAGTTAGCTTCCCAGATGATTCCAAAGTACTGGCATGTGTGAGGGGAAATGGTACAAATAACTGTTTGTTACCAACTGGGGTAAGCTACTGAGCTGGAGGAAACCCAGGGCGTAACCTGGTCTTCATTATAAAGACTGAAAGGGCTGGAGGGCTAGGGATTTAGGTTAGCTGTGTGTCCGCCTCCTGCCTTGCAAGTACAGGATCATTAGTTCTATCCCCGGTACCAGAAAGGGGAGAAGGCTAGGGGGTGTACTTCATAGCATTTGCCTAGCACACATCAGGACCTAGGTTTTATCTCCAGTATAATAAATAAAATAAAATTTTTAAAAAGAGAAGATTATGAAACTGAAGCCAAGACTGAGTGCGTATGGTTTATCTACTTGTTAAACAGTTGGTTGGGACAGAGGATTTAGATCCTAGAATGAGACTCTACTGCCTCATTCCTAGACCTAATACATGTTATAGAGTTATATAAAAACTCATTACATGGAGATTAAGTAGAAGTGCCTACTAGTGCTGGGGAAATAACTCAGTAGAAAAGTGCTTATCTATCACACATGAGGCCTTGGGTTTAACCTCACTGTCACAGGAAAAAAGACTGTGTCCTGAATCTAGTTGATCCAGCAGACAGAGAACAAGAACACAGCTTAGCGGAGTCACTTGAACATGGCATTTCATAGTTGTGTCCTGAACCAAACCAGAAAAAGGTCTAATTGCATAATGTCGCATTTTTTTATTGCGTATGTAGCAGGAGTTATACTTAGTGAAACTTCCCTCCTTATTGGACTGCTTTGGTGAAGTCTGAGACACAGTTCACAGATCAAAGAGCTGAAATCTATTGCATTACATTCTCTACTATTCACTGTATTTCTTTCTTTCTTTCTTTCTTTTAAAGCATAGTAAAAGTCTGAGTTCTGGAGTTGGCAACTTTCAATATTCTTTCCTCATTACTACCTGTGCTAATTGTGTCCCCACCTCCAGTCACTGCTTTGTATATAACTTTTCATGAAGAATATCTCCTCTTAGGGCTCGAGAACAGCCATCACTATGAGAGCTCAAGACAGATTTAATGGTGAAAAGAGCTTCATGTGCCTCCACAAGGGCCCAGCCTCTAGTCTGGCAGCACTGTGCCCTGCAGTGGAAGTAGCTGACAAAGCTTGCAAGTTCCACTGAACTTCTCTAGTGATGACTGGCTTCGCACTCGTGGATTTCCTCAGTTGATTCAACACAATGATACATGAGATTTCATACTCTGCTCCACTCTCATGTGAAAAAGCAGAAAATTCAATCTTCCTAGTCATAATATATTCTAGCCTCTTGGTGAAGTCCAGTATAAATTAATATGCTTGTATGAAAAACTCTGTGCAAAGAGGAATGATTCTAGACTCCTCTGTACTTACTGAAATTCTACATAAGATGATAACATTGGTCGGAGTTCCAGTGCGATCTTGTGCACATGTGGAAATTTTATGAATTAGTCATAGGAGGTTTGAGATTGGACTAACATTAGAAAGTAGACCCAGCTCATAGTGACTCCACCCTGAACACACCAAATCTCATCAGAAAAACAGAACATCTCAGTTATCTTAATATCCACCCAATCATTGTGGGGGAAGAAATTTTTAAGGTACCCCCATTTCTCAGGTGGGATCTCTTGTAGTTTACACTGAACAGATCGAGAAATTAAAATCCAACTTTCTCCTTAACTTACTCCTAGAAAAAGAAGGAAATGACACTGGAACTTTGGTTTATATAAAATACAGATGCTCAAAAATCACATTTTTGTCATCGCTATATATTGCTGACATTGGCAGTTGATCATTTTGGTTACTCATGATGTAGTTTAGGGTTCTCTGAAACTCACTAGGTAGTCTAGTCTAGCCTTGAATGAGACGATCTTCCTGCCTCAGCCTCCTGAGTGTCAGGATTACAGATATGTGCCACTGGGTTTGCTTCTCTTTCTATTTAGACAAATACCAAGTCTTGTAAGAGATGAACCATGAGTGATGCAGAGGAAAATCTAATGAGAACTCTGTATCCTGAGAGAAAGGGATAAGGCTGAGGGGCGAGGGGTGTTAGAAAGAGTTCAACAAATGCTGCCTTACTCCGTATACTTTGGGTCTGAAGGGTCAGAGGTGGTGGAGAACCTGATGAGCAAGTTTGTACAGTGAGCGGAAACTTTTCTGGGAAACGGCCAGTGGCTGGAGGTGTCTGATGGGCTGTGGTTCAGGGAGTGAGGGGGGTGAGTTCCCAGTGGGTAGAAGGTGAACAGTCTGGACCAAAAACCGGAGAGGTGAGGGTTCAAAACTAACTCAAAAGAAAACACCTCAGGTCTTTGGGTACAGACAGTGGGTGGCACCGGAAGAGCTGCTTAACCAGAGGCCCTTGGAGATGCTCAGTGGGACTAAGCCCCGCCCCACTGGGCACTCCAGCAGTATCCCAGGGTGGCACCTGCCTCAGCCACCTGTGCGCTTCCTTGGGCCCTAAACCCACCATGCTGCGGCAGTCGATTGGGAGCACTGGGTGCTGTGACAGAGACAGAGACACACGGGGTCAGAGAACGATGCTCCGGGGTTCTGTACTTACAGTTCTGAAGTGACAGTAGCCAGAGAGTTTAAGAAGAACAAAATAAGAATGATTTTTAAAAGTGGGAGCATTCCCAGGGAAGTGCAGTGGGAACGATGAGTAGAGCAGTTTTAAAATTTGAATTTAGAACTTATTCTGGGTCATTAGGGAAATAAAACACTGTATGTTTCATGCTATTTTCTTCTCACCCTAATCCACTGGGAAGAAAGCGTTCTAAAAGAAATGCATTCTTGGGGCCAGGTTTTTATTTAGCTTAGTGGTTCCAGCACTTGCCTTGCAAACACAAAGTCCCAAGTTCGATCTTCAAGAACCAAACACAACAATGCCAGTGCAGTGGCTCACCCCTGTAAACCCAGCACTCGGGAGGCACAGGGAGGAGGACTGCTGTGAGTTCGAGGCTCGCTTGGGTTACATAGTGAGCTCAGGGCCAGTTTCAGTTACAAAGTGAGACCCTGTCTCAAAAAAAAAAAAAAAAAAAGAAATGCATACTTTATATAAACAACTTTTGGGGCAGTGACAAGGGGTGAACCATTGTCAAACAGTTACAAAAGCAGAGTGAAGACAGCAATTTTACTTTTACTTTCTACTTGGCATCTATTATACAATGGGTCCCGTGTTTGATTCTTACAGGAAAAGGCATTTGAAGAGCTAATGAATCAGGTGAGGGGAGAGACTCGGTCAAAGAACCATTTGATTCCTGGGTAAATGCACAGACACCATTAATGCCTTTTTATCACCAACTTCCTCATGTCTGACCAGTGAGTATTTTATTGTCACTCTAGTTATCTTTTTAAAGTTGGGATGGCTACTTCTATCAAACCAAACTTCTTAAATGAAGTCATTCATAAGAATCTTAGCACTCTGCTTCAGAATATTCAAGGTGAAATCATCTGCAAGCAGCCCATACGACGGCATAGCAGAGCTAGGGCGTGCATCTCAGGAAGAATATCCACTAACCTGGATGAAATCTATTCATTCATCCCTCTATGACTTCTCCCACAGCTTCAGTAAATCCTGACTATTAAACACATTCCATTTTCTACTCCAGGACTAATACGATGGCCTCCTCGAGAGTCTATGTGATGTTACAAGGGTGAAAGGAAATATGTTATTTAGAAGAATCTATGTTTCCAACATGACGCTATAAATGAAAAGTCACTTACACTGGTGGGACTCTTTTATGATATATAACACACCAGGGCACTTTAAAAGCATGCAGGTAATCTTAAACTTTTCCTCCTTCAAAAACCAATGCAAGAAATATTGCCTGATATTTGGTTACTTCTTTAATAGCCTAGCTAAATTATATAAAATTCCAATGTGGTTTCTCTTTCCAAGCAGAGCCCCACATTTATATAATCCTCAAAAGCCACTGCTCGAGTGATTCTGTACCTCTCTGTAACTCAGGTTTCAGAGCCACGCTGAGCTTTGAAGAGTTTAAAAGACAGAAGAATCCAGCTGCTTTTACTTCAGCACAGCGCAGGCAAGCCGGGTTTACGCAGTGATTACACGCAGACAGGTGGAACTTCTGTGCTGTTACATTTCTGCTTACGGAACGAAATCCCCCCAAAAATCTCAGAGAGACTAACACAAGATCAGTACGGGATCTGCCCCCCATATGTCCTGTCTGGGTTCTAGGTGGCACTTTTGGTAGAATGTACCCTTTGTTTTGGTGCTCAATTTACCCTGAGGGTGAACATTAATCTTCCGTGAGAAACTTATCATTGGCTCACATTGCCATGTGTGATACAATCTATTCAAGTTAGGCAAGATTCTTTAGCCAACGGCGTTTAAACTTCATCTCCAAGAATACTCATGGTCCTATTAACACCAATTATTAATAATAATTGAAAAACATTTACTATATACTGTTATCTATGAACTCAGTAAATCAATGATCACTTTAGCCAATTTTTCTTATAATAGAATTGGATGCTTTCAAGTAAGATAAAGGAAAAAATATGTCATCTAAAAATAATGAAAAGAAGCTGGGTGTGGTGGTGCATGCCTATAATTCCAGCACTTGGGAGGATGAGGCAGGAGGATTGCTGAGTTCCAGGCCAGGATAGGCTACATAGTGAGTTCAAGGTCAGTTGGACCTCCAGAGTGAGACCCTGCTTTGAGATGGAGGAAAAGAGAAAAAGGAGTAGAGCACGGTGGCACTCAGGAGGCTGAGGCAAGAGAATTACTTGAGTCTGAGGTCACCGTGGGCTACACACTGAGGTGAAGGTGAGACTGAACTACATGGAAGATCCTGTCGCAAAAACCAAAACAAAGAAATAAAAAATATAAAAGAAGTCAGACATTATGGATCATGTCTACAGTCTCAGCTACTGAGACAGCAGGATCACTTGAGCCCAGAAGTTCAAGACCAGCCTACGTGATATAGTGAGACCCCTCATCTCAATAAATATTAAGAATAAAATAAAATAATTGATAATAATAAAAATTTTTCTATTTATCAAATTTTGGGTTTATAGAGAACTAGAAACCTAATAAACTGCCTTTTTCCTCCCAGTATCGATATTCTAGAATCCTGTAGATTAAGAAGTTTTCAGTGTAAGGTCAGAACAAAAAGGCATATGTGATGCACTTGCTCCTTTTTGGTTCCTGACCACACTAAACTGGTTAACAGATGAGACACCCTTAGAAAATCTACGCCAGGATTTGTATACAACTGATGTTGCTTCTTGGGGTGCTATTATTACTATTCTCATCTTAAACATTTAGAATATAACAGCCCAAAAAATTCCTGAAATGGCTGATCTGTCTTGAAACAAGGGTTGTGGTTGTTGGAAAGAAAGAAAGAAAGAGAGAGAAAAAAAGAATGAAAAACTCTAAAACTCTCCTGCAGAGTGAGCACGGGTGACGCAAGCTGGCAGACATCCCATCATCCATCTGGAGAGGTGATTCCAAGAACTCTCTGTGTAAGACAGATTTCGGGACAGAGCTGCCCCATGCGATCCCAAATACACAGCAATGCTGCTGATCTAGGAAAGCCTTCAGGGAGTCCATTTCTACGCCAACTGCGGCACATCATTTAAGTGACCTCTATGAGGAAACTGTAGGCAGGGTTTTAGAGAACTAAGATTTCTTAGGAAATGAATACTGAGGTCCCTGGTATTATTTCTTGGTTACAATAATCTAAGAACACAGGGAAGACCTCAAGTATCACTTTAACCTTTACAGGTTTCAAAAAACTTGTTTCATCATTTAGTGAGTGACTTTGAATGTTTTCTGATGCACATATTCCCCTGGGTTGTTAAATAATACCTATTGGTATCATAATTATTAAGAGCTAGTGGAAAGGAGGAAAAAATTTGTGTCAGCTGTGTGCAAATAAGATATCCATGAAAATTATCTTTTATTATTTCATTAAACAACATTCCTAAAGGCTCATGTCTCAAGTATTTATTATGTTTTTGTTTATGTAGCTCAGGTTGGCCTTGAACTCATTACAAAGCCCAGAATGGTCTCGAACTTGAAGCAAACCTCCTGCCTCAGTCTCCTTAGTGCTGGGATCACAGACGTGAGCCACCATGTTTGTCTTGTTTTTCTCCTGTATTTTAAGGTAAGTTCCTGAGATGGCGTTAACGATCCTTAAAAAATACTAGTTTTTTTCCCTTCACCACCCAATGTAATACTGTTTTTACTTTTGATCTAGGTATCGGTCATGAGGTTGAGATAATCAGTGTTTTAATTTTATATTAATATGAAGTATTCCCCTTCATATTAAGCACTTGCTCTTTCTTATGAACTTTTAAGTTGCTAGGTGGGTGATTCACTTTGGTTATCTTACAAGGCCAAGTACTAACTGAAAAAATTACCACATCAAATGGAATTCAATAAATTGTTACATCTCAAAGCCTTGAATTATGTAAAATGATAAATTTATACACTAAGAGAATTTAGTGTTTCTCAGTCTCTAGATTATAAAGACTTCTGTACATGACCTATGTCTTTTAAAATCATTTATTCAAAATCACTTCCAGCCACAGTGTTTCAGAGTAAATTAAATACAGGTAACTTATGAGTTATAGGCTATTTTCTAGTTATGAGAGTATTGCAAAAAAAGTTGATCTTTCTACTAAGTTGCTAAGTATAGAACTACCTGGTACTTAAACACACCCAAATCCCTTCAATGGTCAAGTTTTGATTTTAGGGCAAAAGATTGATGCAAAAAATCTGACTTGCTGCTGAGATACCTGCTCAGAGCAAGCAGATG
This sequence comes from Petromus typicus, assembly GCA_004026965.1. Taxonomy (NCBI): domain Eukaryota; kingdom Metazoa; phylum Chordata; class Mammalia; order Rodentia; family Petromuridae; genus Petromus; species Petromus typicus. The sequence continues at coordinate 16,258 of PVIR01028019.1, forward strand.
GTGCAGACTTCTTCCTTCTCCGGGCCTGCTTAGTGCACTCTGTCCTTGGCAGGCTTCACTGCCTTTCCAAGATGGGTGGCTGTAGGCGATACTCCAGCATGTAGGTCTAGTTCAAGAGGAATGGTCTTTCCTTCAGTGCCACTTTATTGGACCTCAGGTAAGACTTCTTGGCCTTACATGAGATATCTCTATTTATATGGAACTACCGAAAAAGCTTCCAGTTAGACTGTGCAGCAATATAAATGTTAATAAGTCAGTTTAAGGGAAGTATAAAAATGCATATTTACGTGAGATGTTTTATTGCTTCCTATGTTCCTTTAAACCAGTCTCCTCTTTTCTTTGAACCACTAGTCATCTGTTGCAAAAGCCTGTATCTGCCAAGCAAAGGACACTTTTCGAAATGTAAAGAAAACGAGGAATGGACATTAAATAATTAGATAAAGCCTCCATTTGTGGTCTTTCCTTAGGATTCTTATTTAGCCTCTAAAACAAGGTAACTTGAATTGTTTCTTTAAGCTTCAGGCTGATTTGTTCTATGGTGGTATCTGCAATTTTCTGCTCCTATTATGTAGGCACATTTAGCATCAAAGAATGCAATTAGATCATTCATTTCCTTAGTTGAACTCTATAGCCTTACGCAGAGACAAGTCTTCTCTGAAAGCCACTATTAAGTTCCTAATCCAATCTTTATTAAAAAGACTCAGTGTTATAAACAAGGAGGTTAAGACAAATCCTTATGAAGTAGTGATCAAACTCTTCCACATCCCAAGAAACATTACAGTGCAGCAAAATTTGAAATTTGGAAATGTTTATTTTGCAATGTTTTTTAACTAGCAATGTCTTCCTTCACTAGTGTACTGTAGAGACATGTAGATAGTTCCAGGGAGAACAATGTAAAAAACAGCTGAAGGGTTCGCTCCCTGCTTCAGAAACAATCAAAGCTTTACTTTTAGGGCAACTTATCAGACACTGGGAAGAATTAAGTTTCTTTCTCAGACTCACTCTCTCTAGCAATGAGACCCTATCCTAAATATCATTTTGCAGAAATTTCTAGTTGCAAAAATCAAACAGCATTCATTTTAACTCTGAAGTATTACAGTTCCTATCTCACACTGCACTTTGTCCATCTAAACAGCAAATAGTGAGTCACAGAATAGTGAACATTTTGCTCTGAGGTTGAGGCTTTAAAAAAATTACAAAAGTTGTCAAAAAGAGTCTATCTGTTTAAAGTATATGGAGCTTAGAGATTGATTTTTACTGAAAGCCACTTCTGGGGCTTGGGTTACACCATAAGCAAGCCTTATGGGCTTATACTGTAGCAGGGAAAAAGAAATAAATGCACTACAAGCTTGCAGAAGATGCTGAAAGCTTCTGGAAGAAAAAGAACAATGTAAGGCAATTAGGGACCACAGCATCCAGGATGGCTTGGGCAGCTTTCTTAGGAACACAAAAGGAATGGCTTCTGAAATGTGAAGCCTGTGAATACTTATTTTATACCAGGTAGGTGGTCAGACTCTTTCATTTAGTTCTCTGGGGAAGATACTACAGCACCATTCTTACCTGACTGGTGAAGAAGAGGAAATGTATGAGCACAGCAACCTTCTGAAAGTCACATACCTCTAACGCTTTGCTTTCATCTTTCTGCCTTGGACCAATAAAAGCAGAAGAAAGAGGCAAGCTACTTCTTCCAGATAGGTGGAATATCAGTAGCTAGAAAATTCATTTGGGGAAGAGCGATTCACAGTAATGCAGCTTGGCAGGGACTTACAGCTGGCACTGGGCTATGCTGGGAAAGGTCGAAAGGTGGAGCAAGCTGCAAGGGGGGGTGATGGTATTCAAAGTCAATTCGCCAATGCTGGGCAGACTTTGAGGTTTCGAGTGATGATGTGGAGGTTGGGAGGTGACAAATGACTACAGGGTAGGATCAAAGGGTCAGAGAGCTTTGAGGTACGATAGTTGCTTAGACTTGCCATTCTGAGTGATTCAACACTGCCATTTCTTTTATTTAAAAACTTGGCAAAGCTTCTAGAAACAAAGGCTTTTAACTGAAAGGTTAAGGTCTAACCATCTCAAATGTCAGATTCAAGGTTATCCTTTCGGGACAACCTATGATGCTCAGTGACCCTCAAACTTCAAATCAACAAAGTGTCCTAAAGATGGCTTTAATAAATTCAAAGGCTATTTATGTCTTACCAACCTTCACCAGAAGATCAATTTAATTCTCTAAAAGAAGGACTACTCTACAAAATAAAATAAAAGTACTATCCTAATATCAGTTTCATAAAAGTCTTTAATTTTCAAGTTAAAATAGTTAAATCATTACAGTTGCTTGTTTGAGTAGATACAGCATTTTCTTCTTCATATACCCTTGTCTGATAACCACCGAAAGTCTAGAAAGAACACGCCAAGAAAACGTTATATATGAGGGATGACGGATTTCTACTTTCTATGCAGTTACAGGAAGTGACAGGAGGGTGACATGCCTTTTTGTTTTTAAAATTGAATTCCTTAGAGGTGTGCTGATTTGTCAGATAGCAGTACTTAAGAGGTAGGTAAAGCTGGGAGTGTATCCTATACCAGGACCAGGACCTTGATCGCTCCCATCATACAGTATAAATAAGTAGATAGTAAGTCTGGAGTTATATTCTAGGCTTTGATCACATTCAAATACAGTCAAAAGCGAAGAGAAACTATAAAAAGAGCATAAAGCCTTCTGGAAGCACAGAGAGCACTGCCCAAAGCCTTCAACAGCATCATCTCACATATCACTAACAGATACTTAGCAACCCAAAGCTGCTGGGAAAAGCTCTTGATAAATTAAAAATTCACCAGTAAAGTTGACATCAAACGACAACTACATTTCTAGAAAGCTCTTTGATGCTAGGATTTTGAAGTTGATGAAGGTCTGGCCTCTGACTGCTCTTCAGCCTGAGATTTTTGGTCACATTGAGGGCTGTGCAGACTCTTACGAGCTGCAACTGAATGCCAGCATTTTGCAAAAGCTTAATGGATGTCACAGGCAAATGTAAAATACAGCTGCATGGGCTGGGCAGAAATTAGGCTAAGTTAAAATGATTAATTATTTAGCCTTGAGCCAAAGGTTTCTTCTATTTTCTCAGTGTTTATTAGTATCTAATAAATAGTTTGATAGGCACTTTTAAAAATGAAAACAAAATGAGTGCAGAGTTATCTGTGGATGAAGTATCAGGTTGGAAATGTCTATTGCTATTATTATTTAAGACAGAAATAGAAGTAACAGGAGCACTCCATGGTGCTCCCCCCCCCCCCCCCCCCCCCCCCGAGCCAGTGATCTGCAAAGACCACACTACCTGGAGAACTTCAGTAACAGCTTGTCTCCCTCTCTCGGGCTCTGTGCAGATATAAACTAGGAGAACATATGGCTATTTCCCATTATAAAGAGACTGAATGTTGAAAAGGGAATGGGGATAGAACTGTTTTAGTTGTATCAACAGATGATAAGGCAGACTGAAGTTTCCCCTTTTATTCATTCTCCAGTAACTCTCAGTTAGTGATGAAAATGAGGGCGGCTTGACTCTCTGTCTTCCTGGTCACTATTTACAGAAAGAACACTGACTCTGTGCCGATATGCTCTGTGACGCTGTGCACACAGTGACTCCGTGGGCATGGTCTCTGCCCTAGGAGAGCAGAGGACAGGCAGAGAGAGCGAAGAAAAGCAAGCACTGGTTACACCTGGCGCCTCCTGTGCTGGAGGAAATATCCTGCTGAGGTTGTAAAAGGTTCATTGCCATCAACAATGTTTTGTAAAACAAAGAAAAAGTAATACTACTCCAAGGAATTCTATATAAATTGTTAGCCAGGCTTGGTGGCATATGCCTGCAATCCTAACACTCAGGAGGCTGAGCTAAGAGGATTACTGTGAGTTCAAGGCCAGCCCAGACTACATAGTGAGACTGTCTGAAAAAAAAAACAAAACAAAACAAAGATAAAGTAAAATAAAATTTTAAAAAATTGCTTTCCTACTGATATCAACCATGAAAAGGTTATTTTTGTTCTAAGAGCTAAGTATTCTCCGCAATAGCCTTAAAATTATGATTTATACTTAAAACACTAATCGGATGGGGCTATTTCTATTTAATGTTTGTGAGTCTCCTGTGCCCACACTGCACTCTAGCCTAGCAGCCCTGTGACAGTGCCAGGAAAGGGAAGATCTTTGTCATACATAAAGGAATGAGAGTAGCAGTGATATTTCCTGTCATGTTCTCTTAAAATCCAAAGCTTGGTGGTGCCTGCCTGGAACCCCAGCTATGACAGTAGAGTGGGAGAAGGGGTGGGAAGTGTGGCAAGGGGTGCAAGGCCAGTCTGGGCAACAGTAGGATAGTCTCAAAATAAAAGTGTTTTTTAAAAGGGCTAGGAATGTAGTCTCGTGGTAGAACTCCTGTGGGAGGCACTGGGTTCAATGCCCAGAACTGCCATCAATCAGTCAGTCAGTCAATGCAAAATTCAGAGTCAGCACTAACTTCCTAAAGAGCAGGAGGAAATCCTACACTCACTTAAGTGTAAAAGTGCAACCGACTGAGAGGCAATGCCAGTGTCTGTCTGCTGGAACCAAACGAATTATACACTATCATTTGCTAGGTTCTCGAGTAACTTTCAGACTGGCTGAGGTGAAACTTCTGAACTTCGTATTCATTGTGAAAACCAGGAGCTTCACGCTGGTTTTGGCTGAAAAATACGACCTTGTTGTACGAGCAGTAGTCCTCACTTGGTGACCTCAGCCTTTCCCTAGCCCCTTAACAGGAGTAGTGAACCAGGGAAATATTGGCTGAGTGACACCCAAGAGTCCAGATTCTAAAACAGGTTATGGTCACATCTGCTATTTCTATGAAAGACTTTTGAGTAGACAGCTGAGTATTGGGGGCTGATGATGTAGCTCAGTGGTAGAACATTTGCTTATAATGTGTGAGATCTCAGGTTCCATCCCCAGCACTGCACAAAGAAAAATAAATAAAAGAAAAAAAGAATGAGAAAGAAAGGTAAATCACTACACACTAACTGGAAACATACACAATTTATTTTGCACTTAGATATGCCTATAAGATCTGTCATAGGTCTATAGTTTTGCACAAAGCTAAGATTTAATCTTAGATTGTTCACATGTCCACTAAATCTGGCAAATCTTGACCCTCTGTTTTTCATAATGTCCTTTTATTTGCACAGTTTTTTTCCTTCTCACCTTTTTTTTTTTTTTTAAATGATTCTAGGGATTGAACCTAGGACCTGTACACTGAGCTACAGTCCCAGCCTTTTTGACTTTTATTTTTCCTTTTGATTTTTGTAAATCTTGAGGTGGATGGAGTCTTGCTACACTGTTCAAGCAGGACTCAACTTTGCAGTTCTCCTACCTCAGTTTCCCAGAGTGCTGAGATCACAGGTGTGTACTTGACTTACCTGACTCCTACTGTCTCCCTAAAGACCACATTCATTATTACAGAGTAACCTTTTTTTCCTTTGCATTCATGTAACAGTATACCAGTTAGTCATAATAAAATCGTATGTTAGTTGAGTAGCTGTCCTTCTGTCTAGCTTTCTTACAGGCAGTAGTAGATATGTGTTGTACCTTAGCTGGTTTGACGTAAACATCTCATGCAATTTTCAATTCAACCATTTTTTAGAACTATCAGCTAAATTAGAATTATTCTCTAACAAGTCATCAGGCAGTTAAGCAGTTCTGCTGCAAGGTATCCTTGCAGAAGGCTACTTCGACATTAGTTACCACTTCAGTTCAGGCTATATGTATGCTCTCCAAGGAGCTTCACTATAGTTGAAACAGCCTAGGCAGAAATAAGTATTTACTTCCTCATTATCAAAAGACACTGAGGGCAGGCCTGCTCTACAGCATTATATTTGTTTTCTACCTTAAAAATGGAATTGTGCTGAGCATAATGGCTCAAGTTTGTATCCTAGCACTTGGGAAGCAAGGAGGGTTCAGATAATTGCAAGGCCAGCCTGATCTCCAGAGTGAGATCCTGTTTCAAAAAACAAAATAACAACAAAAAATCAAAAAAATCTCAACCAAGCAACAAAGAAAAAAAGGGGATTACATTTAAAATAATTTTC
>PVIR01028020.1:0-22342 GCA_004026965.1 Petromus typicus
AAATAAAAGAATCTGAGTTCAAAAATCTTCTTTGGCACATTTGGTACCAGGAAATCATTTATAACACATTTGCTGCCTTAAAATCTCATAGTGTTCTGGATGAGTATTAGTAAACAACTCCAGAAATTTTCCAATAGTGATACTTTGTCCTTTTGCTGTTATCCTATGTTGCAACATTAGTTTAAGTAAGCTAATTTCCTGAAGTTCAAAAAAAGAAACTTGCCATTATCATTCTAAGCTACAAAGGTAGTGAAAGTAGGTAAGGTGAAGGTGGGATTTTCTCAGAGGTGCTTTTGAGCAGAATGCTTCTGTGTCTCTTAAAGTTTGTATGGTATTTGTTAATAGCTTTATTGTTTTATGCCTAGGGGATATACGTAGAATGCTGAGCTAAATCATTCTTGGTTACTCAAAACAAGTAATGAGAGATGCTAGATTTATCAGAAGTCAGATATGAATTTCCTATCTCTGCTACATCAGAATGAAGAACAGCTGAATGGACATTTTAAAACACATTTTCCATAATTGTTTCATTAAATTCTTAGGTACCTTTTAATTCTAGGGACTGCTATTTGATGATTGTATTCCAGCATAAAAACTAAATTGATTTAATCTTTAAAAAAATCAGAAAATTAGCTAGTCATGTTTAACTAAAATGAATTAAAAGTTTGAGCCATTTCAATTCTTTATGTTCATTGGATTAGTTCTCAAGATTTCTTTCTTTCCTTCTGCTTTACTGTAGAAGCCAATGTAGTCTGAATATTTTATCACCAATCAAATACATGCAATCTTTTATAAAAGAAAATTCTGTTTTTCTTACTATATTCTGCTTTTTCTTACTTCTGATTTATTTCTATGGCTTTTCAGGTATAGGTTTCACTGATAATTTTGCTTATATATTATATTTTTCCATAGATCCTTTCCTGGGGCACTTCTTTTAACTCTGTATTAACTGGAATTTATACTAACTCCAACTCCTTCTGGTCTAGACTGCAAAAACCTTTTATTTATTTTCCTATGAAATATAAGCTATTCCAGGCTATTATTATTTTTATCATCCCTGTGACTAGACTATACCCTTTGTGTTCTCTTGATGGATCTGTCTTGTTAGCCCCCACGACAGATGAGCTCTTCTTCAGCTCTCTTGTCTTATCTCAGAAATTGATACCTTTTTGCCCAAACACTAACAGTTTGAGAGTCATTCGTATGAGAGCCCGCCCATGCATGCTGCCTAGATGTAACCATAGTCATCAAGTAGTTCTGCCATAAGCTCTATATCCCAAGTGTTCTCTTCTTCGCAGCTGTATTCATAGTCACCTGTAAGGAACAGAAAGAAAGGGTATAACTAGATCATTTGCAGTTAAGTTCTTGTCTCCTGTGACTCCAATTGCACATGGTGAAGCAATTAATAAATAGAAATGAGGCTTAGAGAAGAAGTTGAACTTGGACCTGATCCATACTGCTCTGGGCAGCAAAGATGAAAGACCTGAGCTTGCCACTCTTACTCAGTACATTGAGAGCATTGAGAGAAAGCGGTGTAACAGGTCCCTCGGAGGGCACTAGTTTCCATACATCAGGAGCAACAAATATAACAGCTCAGTCACAGAGCAGCATGTATGTCCATCCTAGAACAATGAGGAATTGTGTAGATGAAGGTCCTGGTGTGATTCTGCCTGAGAGTATCACAGCACATGGGACCACTGGGCTCTTTGTTGTTAGCACAGGCAAAAATCGAGTCCAAGCCTCCGGTCCAGATTTGTTATAGCTGGTCTGTAGTCAAGAAAGTTCAGCCTTGTCATAGTCCTAGTTGTGCAATATGATTGCTTCCAACAATCACCAATCAAATTCAATTCACCAACAACTCCTAGCTGAACTCTTGTAGGACCTTTTCTACCAGTGTTGTTGCTAACCAATTCACTTATCATTCAGCTCTAGAATACCTTCCTGATTCACTTCTTAAGGGAGATAGTTCTGTAGGTGTTTTTTGCATTTTCAGATTATTGGTTTCTCTGGTACTCAATGAGGATATATGTGACAAGAGAGAAACTCAGGGAACCTATACCCAGATTGTTCCATAGGCCCTGAGGTCCCTAGCCAGTCTATCTTCATTTCTGTAGTTTTCAGTCCTCTTATGGAGAGAAATGATATACAGACTATCCAGATATAAATATAGATGTAGATATAGATGTGTCTGTATAGATGTTTCGATCTAAATTTAACAGAATAGAAAATATATTGAACTTATATATGATTTGAACCTGGAAATCTAGAATGGCATTGCAAAACATAGGCCACAATATGTCATTGAGTCCATGCCCTGAGACTGAAGTGTGATCTTCATCCCCGAGGAGCGGCAAAGAGATGGCTGTGGCTGGAGCTCAGGAAGGAAGGAGGCAGTGCCAAAAGATGACGTCAAGTTAAGGCAGCCAGAATAAGAGTGTAGATGGAGGACGCTGACAGGCTACGTTGGAATATGGCAGCAGGGTCACCAGTAGAGGCGAGCTGTCTGATGAGACTGAATTTAAAATGGTTTGGCTACAGTAAGAAAAATGCATAAGCGCCTTCTATAAAAGCCTGATTTCCCTAGTTGACTCTAAGAAGACAGAGAGTAAAGAGAAAGCAAAGATAATTAGGTCATATTGGGGGGAAAGTAATTAGAGATACTTTTAAAAGGAAGTGAACTAATTGTTTCAAAGTTACTTAAAATCTCAAATTCACAGTTGTTTAATTGCTGTCTTATATTGTAATATCACCAGGGTAAGCAACTGAAGCAAGTTCTGTGGATAAGTGAAGACAATGAATAGAGAATTAAAGTGTTCCTAAAATACTAAATGGGCCTTTAAGTATATGCAATCTTTCAGTTTGTAATTGAAATTTGAAAACTGTGTTTAGTGCCTATATAGGCAGTGCTACATTTTTTTGTGTGTAGATAAAAGATTACAGCTAAATGTCATGTCTAATAGTCCAAAGAAAATATACTGCTATACTGGACATGAAAGTTGAAAAGTAGAAGCACCTGTTTTCCCTCACCAATTTCATTTATCCAGGGTCATACAAGGAAGACTGTTAAATACAGTGATGACTATGTCTTTTTTTAATTCGTTAATTTTATTGGTACATTTTATATATACATCATGATCATAATCGACATTAAAACTTTGTACCATGTCTTGCTGAGATGTAGTTTTCATCCATGTTTTTACTTACTGTAGCAACTCCTGAAACTGGCAGTGAGGAGCATCGCTTTCTAAAGGTCTTTAGTAAATATTGTTGATCTCAGGGCTGGACTACAACACTTCCCTCCTTCACCGTCCATTTCTTGCCTAACTAGCTGGATTAATAGTACCTTCTTTTCTGTCCTCCTCTACACTATAGCACAAAACGTGTACCAAAATACAGAACATGCATTGTTTCAAAAATATGACTTCAAGTGTCAGAGTAACTGTAATCAGGAACTGGAACATGCTCACCTTATTAAACCACAGGGGATTCTTCCACTCAAGCCTGCTCGTTATCACTGGTCCTTTCTTGCTAGCTTGCTCCCTTTATGGGGAGCGATTTCCTTTCCACAGTTTCTCCTTGCCTAACTTCTGTCTCTGTTTGTAAACTGAAATGTCATGGGACCTAGTTCTCTGTGGGCCTGTGTTAGAGCTCACATCGCTGTGTTGGTTGTTTTCTTTAGGCGCATCTTCCTTAAGAGACTACAAACTGCTTGGGCAGCACAGAATGTAGCACAGTGTCAGGAAAATGAATGGGGATGCTAAACAATTGTTAAATAATTTAATAACATGATCCTAAATCTAGTATATTATTCATTTAAGTAAAGTAACGAGAAATATATAGTGAATTCTAAGGTCATAAAACTACTGCATGAAGTTGCTTGTAAAAGTAAATGCACTGCAGTGTTGTCATGAATAACTTTAATAAGCTGACGCATATTTTATACAACACTTTGATGTTCATGTAGTTGAATCTTTATCCTGCTGAATATTCAGATTGTACAGTATATCTTACTTTTCATGGTTACTCATTGAGAATCGCCACAATTTAAAACTTGAATAAAATTTATTGACACTATACAAAACAATCTAAAATTATTTGTCTTTAACAGGTTGTTTGCTCTTTTCATTTTTGATATATTTGAGTTGAATGTCACTTATCTACACAAAAATTTGATAGGTAAGTGATATATCATATGATAATCAAGAGGATAGTTGTATTAGGAAGGAAAATAAAATTCTATTTTCCTTTAAGATGTAGAGACATACTACAGCTAACATAACTAGAATAATAGCAGATTCTTGCATAAGCTTTAAAGATTAAACAGGTTTCCCTAAAAATACACTATTTTTCTAGCATCCTTAGAAGTCATTGATCCATGTAGTACTTGAAATGCTATCGCTGGAATCTTTAAGAACCTTACAGAACTTCTCAGTACTGAAAGCACCACTTTCTAAGGATGTATTTACATGTATCCTAAAACATCTTGGAGTAAAAGATAATACTCCATAGAATGCTAGTGTCCTGGCAAAAGAGATTACCTCACCTTCCTCATTAGAGATTAGCTTTTGCAGCCTTCCTCACCTAAGATTGTAGTCTAAAAATGATAGTGGCTTTTTTACAGTACCATTGAAGTCCAAATCCAAAACTTGCCTTAGTATTTTTATAAATCAATGATTTAACTATCTAGGAAACAATCCATTCATATTTTATCTTATATCTGACAGAAATATTAAAAATTTTGCTATACATTCTTATTATGTTAGAGAAAGTTATAAATTATGCTAATCACAGCATCTCGGCAAAATCCTACTTTCAGTGGAAAATGTATTGAATATTGTAATTACTGTTGATTTGTATTGTAATTACTATTGATTTTTAAAAACTAATATCTACTTTACACTTGTGCAGCAGATAATTGAAAATGTTAAATCATAGCAAATATAAAATTTAATCCAGTTAAATGGCTACATAGTTTTTCCTTCTATTCCTCAAATATCTTTATTTGTATTTATTTCAGTGTGTTAAAATCCCTTCCTTTTTTCCTATGTACTGTAGCATATGATAAAGTTGTACAGTATTTTCCGTGAAACAAGTTGAGCACCATCAACTATTGCCTTGTTGCTGAAAGCATTCCTTTATTTAACAACTGTTCCTTAAAATAAAAGCTACTGAAACAACAATCAACTTAGCTGAAAGCATCTTTTTAATGTACATACTCCTAAATGAATAAAAGAAAAAAATACATGTTTATGGTTTCACCAGATGTATTACTCTCTACCACAGCTAGCTAAAATTCACCAAAATTAATAAAGTGTTAAATTTCCCTTCCTTTCCAAATATGGATTATAATTTTGCAGGAGCTCCAATCTTGCAAAAACTTCCCCTGTTTTCCTAGTATGACTTAAAATTCTGCAGAAACTCCATATGAGCAAGAGGCTGGTATAATCATTTCACTTCATCCTATTCTTAGACTTAGTCATCAAGCAGAGGTTAAAAATAGATATATTTTGCCACCAGAAGAGGCATCTCCCTTCTGGCCTTTCTTCACTTTACTTCACTTTGCCTTTAAAAAATAATTGTAGAAAAGAGGAGCATGCAAATGAGGGGGAAAGACCTTCCTGGTGATCACTCAGGGCAGTGGCTCTTAACGTATGGTCCCCAAAGCATCAATATTAGTATCACTAGAGGCTTGTTAGAACACAAATGTCTAACTCTGCGGGTGGGACCCAATAAATCTGAATTTTAATAAGTCTCCAGATAATTATGAAGCACACTTAGAAGCTAGGGGACCACCGATTTAGGGAATACAGTAGTTACCAGGACAATTACATGTGAATTACTCATTTGAGACTACACAAAACAATTCCGGTATCCTTGAATATTCTCCCCAAATTTATTGCTTCAATCCATGAAAAAATAATGTAATGAGATATGGTGGCTGTGAATATATAGCAAGAATTTATCTCAGGATTACTGTGACTGAGGGGAATTTATCTCATGAATTATAACATGAGACTTGAGAATTTCAGCCTGAGGTGGTATAGACTGAATAGCTTCCCCTGAAATCAAATCCACATGGAACCTTAGAATGTGACCTTCGAAATTAGATATTTGAAAATATAATAGTTAAGATGAAGTCATACTGAATTAGGGCTCATCCTAGCTCCTAAATTGAATATCCATTTGCCTAATAAGAAAAATTATGTAGATAGCCTTGCGGAAAAGAAGGCCACATAAAAGAGGATGTTCAGTGACCATGGCCAAGGATAGAAAGGACTGATGGTCATGGTACCTGCCCAGAGAGAAGCAAACTCCTTCCCAGAGCTTCTAGAAGGAACCAGCCCTGTTGACAGATTCATACTGGGACTTCCTGACACCTGATATAATAGATTTCTCTTGTTGTAAGCTAACCAGGTTTTGTTTAATTGTTACAAAAATCCTGGGTGTCATCCTCAGTTTTGAATTGTGTAAGTATCCTCTACTTTACTTCTGACTCCCATAAACCACGCTCTAAAACAGGCATGGCCCCCATACACCCCACAATCTGCTCCACCTTCCTTGTCAGCTTCAGCCATCTTACATTTGTTTTCGAATTTTGCTCAAGTCTAATTGAAAAAAGATGTACATGCTCACAGTGCATAAAGTGATCTTTTGACTTATGTATACATTAAAAAATATTTAGCACAATCTATCTACTTAAGATATCCATGAGTTCTCACAGTTACATGGCTGTATATGTGTTTGGTGAGAATAGCTAAGATCTACTCTCAGTGAATTTCACACCTATGGAACATTTGCAGTCACCGCCTAGTACATCTTTAAATTTTCAAAACTTACCCATCTTATAACAACGTATATCTGTACTTTTTAACATGCCCACATTTGCAAAGCACCTTTGAAGCATCTAGCTTTAGCTGGCAGAGTCACATGCTGCTTTATTGTTGTGGAGGAGGAAAAACAACTCTCCTGGGAGGATATTAAGTGTAAAACTGTTTTCGTTGTGGGGAAATAAAGCATTTGTGCACTGTTAGTTATGAATCATACCTATTATCTTCCATCCATCTGCCTTTCAATAAAAATTTCAGATTGAAGTGGATTATGCTTTATAAACTCCTTTATATTCATTTGTTCAAATACATAGCAACCCTTTTAATTAGACCATTTGACCATTTTATATGCAAATAACTAATGCCATTAAGTGTATCTGTGTCCCCTTCTGCTGCCGTTCTGGTTGTGTCATAAATGCACTGACCCTCTGCAAACAGGGTTAATTAGGGAGTGTGCGAGTGAGTGCCTGGCCACGCAGTCACTGCCAGCTGTAGATCTAAGATAAAGAAGCCAGATTTACCAAGCAGAGCTTTTTGTCTCCTAAACAAAACGCATGCAGATATGAACAATATATTTAGAAAGCAAGCCTTGAGGAAATGTTGCATTCTCTTTACCTTATATTAATAATTTTGTGAGCTCCTTTACTATCTTTGCTCCCACAAATGAACAATAAAGTAGCCATGTTTTAATATATAAATAGATGTTTTTAAAAGTCATATAAATGAAAATGTATTGAATAGGAGAGTCTTGCTAAAATAATTTAAACTGGAATGGAGAGATTAGTGCTAGCTCTGTAACCGTTAAAACAAAGAAATGTATCAACAAAAACACTTGTTTCTTTCAGCATCTGATGTGTTCTAAGTGTTAAAGATCAAGGATAAGAATGAAATTCATGATCTTACATTCCAGAAGCAGTAATCTAATACAGATGTGAGATGACAGACATTTGTGATTAGGCTTAAGCACTGACTTGGGGTGCTCAACTAAGACGGGATACTGTGCTGATTTCCTAGGAATGCCAGAAAAATTACTGTACATTTAGTGGGTTAAAACAACAAAAGTTTGCTCTGTCATAACTTGAAAGCAAGAGCCAGCGAAGACATGCTCCGCCTGAGAGGTCTATGGATGTATCCTTCCTCAGGTCCTTGAAGGCCCCAGGCATTCTTTGGTTTGGAGCCATGACACTCCAGTCTCTGTGTCTGTCTTCATAAGACGGTCTTTGTCTCTGCCTTCTTCTTCTCTCTTATAAGAATATGTCTCTTTGTATTTAAGGCCTATTCTAATCCAAGAGATGTTATCTTGAAGTCTTTAACTTAATTGTATTTACAAAGAACATTTTTTTTCAAATAGTATAGATTCATTGGTTCCAGATGGACACATCTTTTGGAGGCTATGATTCAATTTCACTATGAAATGAGTTTGAGGAGAGGGGGAAACAAGGAGAGAGTTCTCTTTTGGATATGAAGCTCACAAGATGCCCAAGACTTCCCCCCTTAACAGCACAATACCTGGGACTTAACAAGCACTTGGAACCATGAGATTGTAAATTAAATATGTCTGCATGACTGAATTCACAGTGAACAGGTAAACCTAGAAGAGAGGCCCAGACTGGACTGGAATGAGTAAGATTACCAAAGAATATGAGGACAGAAATAAGAGAGGGAGAAGAGAAAAGGGGGGCCAAGAGACAGTTTGGATTTGATAACTCTGTGAAGAAGAGACGAGAAAATTTACAAGAAAAATGAGAGAAAACATAAGCAAATAGCCTCGGGGACAAGAGAAGAATAAATTTGTAGAAACAAAAATGTGTCAGCTTAGGTTAGCTGATCAGGTAGTATAAAGGTTGGGTTGGGGAATTCTGAGAGGAACTCTTTCAGAATTACAAGTCAAAGTTTCAGTGGATTATAGGTATAAAGATAATGATAAACATTTTTATATTGTTTTCTCTTATGTAATGAAATTAAATCAACCCAGATGGCTTCTAGTTTAGATTTGTCTTACAACTTTCTGACTTTACGATGTGAAAGTGATAATTCACTGGGCATTGAATTTGCTATTTTCCTGGGCTACTGGTAGGTAGTGATACTCATTTATGATGCTGTGCAGTGCAGTTACCACCCACTCAAGAAGAGAAACAACCAAGGGTCTACTTTGTATTGTGTTGCTACGGTGGGTTCTTCATTAGGCTATAGTTTTTCATGCACCATGCCTCACAGTATTTTCATCTTGGTTATGATAGTACTCTGGTTATAGCCCATCATAAATCAAGAAGCTTCTGCACATAGCCTTCTACACACAGCACATGTTTCAGAGAAAGAGTCTTAAATACTTCCTGCAAGGACACAGGTCCATGACCTCTTTCCTCTGAACCAGACACATATTGAACAAGTTGCCAGAGGTCATTAGAGCTACTGCGCCAGAGTCCCACTCATTGCAGGACATCTTATCACAGTCACCGTGGGTGACCACCATTTCCAAGCTGTGATTCTGCTGCTGACCTTCTACAAATAAGAATGTACTTTGGCTACCTCACTGAATCCATTATGATATATAAGTCAAGAATACACTAAAATGGAGCATAGATATTTCTAATCAATAGCATGAATTGTGGTAGAAATACAGAGAGGCTTCATATTTACATGCTGTATAGTTGAAAATGCATTATACTTTGAAACCGTCATCAGCTCACTCCTCTACAATAGCATATGCTATTAACTGGACATAGGTTTTCTTAAGTTAAAAACAGAAACATCCTGATTGCTGTAATCTTAGATATTGGAAGAACACTGAAGAAATTCTCTCATGATTTGTGGTCCCTAGCACAAATTGACCATTTAAATTTCATATTTAGGAATGGCTGAATGGAGAGGTTTATTTGTGTAACTTGGAATTCCACTCCAGGATTCTTAAATTAGTAGTAATGGTAACTATGTACAAGTTTACTCATGCCAACTATTTTTCTTAATGTCAGGAGAGTATGTTTGGACATTCTGGTGTTTGTATTTTACATGATAACAATCATCAGTAAGTTTTGAAGCATTTCTTTCAGTTTTATGCGTTAAGTTCTATTCATTTCAAAATTTAAAATAGATTATTTTCCTTTGCCTTAAAAACTGAGTTGTATAATCAGAAAAAATATTTTACCTGAAATCAACGTTTTTTAGCTGTAGTGGATTTTTAATGGAAATATTAAGAATTTAGATGAGCTCATAAAAATTCTTTAAAACTTTATCTGATGATTAATTATAAATCAGAATTTAAATGTATACAGGTTGATAAGAAATTAAATTATAGTATATTCAAATTCTGTTTTTGTATTATAATTATTGGGAAAGTATGCATAACATTTATCTTTGGATGAATCACACAGTGTCATTGATGTTTAATTCTACATAACTACTATTTTTTTGAGACAGGGTCTCATTTTGTGG
This sequence comes from Petromus typicus, assembly GCA_004026965.1. Classification (NCBI taxonomy): domain Eukaryota; kingdom Metazoa; phylum Chordata; class Mammalia; order Rodentia; family Petromuridae; genus Petromus; species Petromus typicus. The sequence goes on from PVIR01028020.1 coordinate 10,260, forward strand.
CTCAAGCTGACTGTGTAGCCCAGGCTAGCCTGGAATTCACAGTAATCCTCCTGCTTCTGCCTCCTGAGTGCTAGGATTACAGGTATGAGGCACAATGCCCAGCATTGTGGTATGTGATACCAGGATCAAATTCAGAACCTTGTGCTTGCCAGGGAGATTGTGGAATGCCTGAGCTAAATACCTAGCCCCATAACTGCTATTTTGATATCACACTGAATTAAGAAATTATTTCAAGGATTCAGCACATCTTTAAAAATCAAGCAACATTTTTTCTATGCTTTCAGGATTTATACTCACAGTCTACTATATGTAACTAATTTTAAGTTAATAAGCCTTTCACCCAAAAAAGAATTATGATCTCTTCAAAGCTTGTATCCTTGTCCAACTTATAATGTCATTATCAAGTTCCTTATTCTACACATTTGTTTTTTAAAGATCTAATTATATGTTATTTTCCTATGTGTTGCAATTATGTAGTTTCCTTTACATGAGTATTTCTTTCTACAGAGAATGCTCTTTGAAATTTAAGAAAAAACTAACTATAGTTTCTATAGAAATAAAAATGCTCTGTGAGCAATAGATTGGAAAATGAGACACATTCAATATGAATTAGAGCCTTTGTTGCTCACTCTAGTTGAAAGGAAATTTTATAAAAACACCAAGAAAAATGAAACCTGGGATCTTGCAGTTTACCACAAATCAAACATCTTATACCGTTGATAATTCAGTACAATATAGCTTCCAATCCTATTGAATGTGTGTGTGTACATGTGTGTGTAGGAATATGATTTTTGAAACATCCTGGCAATACAAATTTGAGGGCACCTCAGATTTCCCCTGGATTTCTTTTTACAAATGACATTGAGGGTAAAGTAAGTATTTTTGTGTCTTTGTTGGTTTCTTTTCTATTATTTTTATGAAATACTTGAGACAGGCTGATTTTCCAAAGGAAGTAGATTTATTTGGCTCACAATCCCAGAAGGTCAAAGGTATGGCTCTGGCACCAGCGGGGCACTGGTAAGGAGAGCCTTGTGGCCAGCCAAGTTCAGACGAGATTCATCAAGACACATATGTTCCTTTAACTTTCTGGCTAACCCTTGTTCTCTGAGAGTCAGTTCTGCAACCTTCTCCTGAGAGAGCCTCCCTACAAACCCATCCCCAAATGGGAGTTTGTTATCCTGAGCTAAATTCCCAGATCACCTTTTGTTTATTTTATCATAGAGACACATTCTTCTCACAGGTCATCTAGTAGAACGTAGTAGAATTTTGTGAACTTCTATACACAAGTATCTAAAATGTACCTAGCTGTACTCACTAAAAACTGGATGAATGAATAAGTGAATAAATGAATTGCTTTTAGTTTACTTCTGTTAGTTTTTCTGAATTATACATTCCTTGTAAGACCAGCCAGAATCTTAATTACTTTTTATACCCAACCCGTGGCAGAGATCAAGAGCTTAGTAAAAATATTTACTGAAGGAATAAATATTAGATAACTGAATTGCTAGCTGCCTAGTACGTATATTTTCTTATCCCTGAACACTTCAGTTTTATACCACTTTTTAAGTTTTAAAGAGTTTGCACAGATTTCCATTATTGCACTTGCAGAGAAATTATACAAGTAATTAAGGTTGCAAGTCAGAATGTCCTAGTGGTTAAAAATCAGGTAAGCGGGTTTTTTTCACAGTCTTGCAGGTAGTTTCAGTGGTCTAAAATCCTGCAGGTAACTATAGTAAAAACAGACAGTGGATCAGCCAGATTAAATATATAATAGAGCTTCTCTGTGAATGTCACAAGCATATAGGAACAAGACACCAGCTAGGAGGCCTTGACCAGCCTCCATAGGATGATGAAAGATTCCTAAAGGATAAAAAGAAATATGAGAAAAAGAGCTGTGTATGTTTCATAGCACTCATTGGTATTACCATGTATCAGGCAGAGTGCTAACTGAAAAATGCACTCCCACTGGACTTCACGACAGTTGAGCCAGGTATAGTGTTAGATACTTTCTATGGAGGAGGACAATGAGGTTTAATCAACTCCCTGACATTCAGTGACGAGAATTGCAAAAAGTTCAGACTCTGATCAACTGGCTACAAGGTAAATGTTTTGTCCCCAGACCAGTAGTTCTCAATTTTAAGCACAGGGACAAACCACAGCTGTGCCCCCACTTAAAAACTACGTAAGAACCTCTGAGTAAGAGCCCTTGGCAGCTGTTGAAAACTACTACCACAACTATCATAGATCCCTCCCACTTTTCCAGCCTTTTCCCTGTGGAATTACTGTGTTCTCAACTTAAAACAAAACATGACTCACTGTCTTCACTAAACTCACATAAAGGAGCCTGAACAGGAATATATTTGCCAAGCAACCAGAGGTGTTCTCATTGGGGGTGCCTGTCAGTGTTGATGACAATGTTATCCCCTTGTTTCTTTGTATTAGTGAGCCACACTGAAGCCCTTAACTCTTCACAGGGTTTCTGCTCACTGCTGTTCTGCCTGAGTGGGCTGTGTAGCACAGGTGGATGCTTTATTCAACCTATCCCATTCCAAAAACTGACACTATGTGTGCCACACCCACATGTGCGTCTTGTGTACACCTATGCACACACACACACGTGTGCGCCCACACTCACACACACACACATATACACACACACCACTCCACATGCTAGAAATTGTTAAGCTCATTATCAGATTTTCTTCTATAAATTTCAGCAGTACACAGCTAGTTTTACTTTGGTATAAAAACTATATCAAATATCCTGAATCGCTAATTTTGTGTAAAATAAAAGTATATATAACTCGTACATAAAAGAGGAAACTGATTAATTTTGTCTCACTCCCAGTCAGAAAGATTAGAAAGGAAAATAATGATTACAAAAGTAAAAGTTCTGTACCACGGCTGCTCACTAGAATGCAGGAGCACTTTTTGATCAAACAGATGCTCATATTCAGTCTTAAAGATTCTGATTCAATTAGTCAGTGTTGGGGCCAGTCATTGTTATTTTAAAGGCTTTCTAGGTCATTCAAATTGGCTTTCTCTTTACCTTTCCTAGGCCTTTCACTTTTGTAGAATAAATGAGAATACTACATATATTTACTTCATTCACATATGCTTCACATATTTCCTGTCAGTAATGATAATGATGTTGGTAACTTTAACAAGCTTGTTATTTGCTAAGCAACATTTCCAAATGTTTTACATACAGTAACTCATTTAGTACTTACAGCAACCATTTGGTGAAGGAAATATTATTACCTCTTTTGCAGTTAAGAAATAGGCTTAAGAGATTAAGTAACTCACTGCAAAACATAGCAAAGGCAAAATGCAAATCCAGTACATTTTACAGGCTTGAGTGAGATAAACCTGTATGAGGTAAATGAGATTATGTCTTCCGGTTCTCCCTGTAGACTCCTGTAGGGCTAACCCAAGTGTAGGCTCACCCATTGCCCTCATAGGTGGTAAGATTCCACCCTACTGCCATCCAACCCAAATATCTCAGTGCATTTATTTTCCAGTGAAATACCAAGTGCAACATTTTAAAACTTCAAATTTTACTACTTACTACTGCTAGGAGGTTAATCTGTTCCACAAAGGTAACCTCTTTAATGCTAATTACAATTTTTTTGAAAACAGCTTTTGAAATCACTTAGATACATAATCCAAATTTTGTTACTTGATTTGTTAATCCTGGGGTTGAGGCAAATAATTTAATGATACTCCATTTCTTAATTCATGAAACAGAATGCATCGAAGAAATCTATAGGATCTTAAAGGATTAAGTGGGCTAGGAGATCAGGTACTCATTAGAAGTGGGTTACCTTCCCATTTCCCCTGCTCCCATACCAAGAACCAAACAATTAACTTTATGCTTTTCCACTCTTGTCGAGTTTCTCCCTTTTCTGTTCTTTATTCCTCTAAACATTGTGTTTTATAAATTGTGACACTTGACAGATAAACAGCTGCCTAGTATTATAAATGTGGGACTCTAAAGGAATATTAAGAACAAAAATTATTCTTAAAACCTTACAGGTTCCTTCTATGCCTCCTAAAACCACCACTATATTAAAAGTTTAAAATTCAAATTTTTAGATGTTTCTAAGAAATGGTTGAGGAAAATGTATTTGTCTATGTAAGGCATGTTGGTTGCAGATTGGTGGAAGCATGCAGAGAGGTGGAGAGTTGTACAGGGTGGCTATGGATTGGTTGTTCAGTTTTGGCCAAGGGAGAAGGAGTCACAACCAAGTGGGTATGGCTGAACTCCAGATGGCCTTAAGCCTGTTTCTACACATGGAGTTGGGTATGCTCGTGCCTCTATTATTCTCTCTGTGTCCTAGGAGACATACATGTGGTGTACTGGACTCAGCTGAGCCTATATTTTGCTTTCACTTCCCCCTTTTGTTTTTTACTCCAAAATGAAGGCCAAAAGCACAGTTTTGTAATTATAACAAGCCCGAGCAGGATTAAGACATAGGGGGAGCGAAGACTATTTCCTTTTACCCAGCTAGACAATTGCGATCGACCCTGATTTAGGCTATTCCATATATGGTCCCATATATTGTGAAAGACTGTTCTGTTAACAGCAGTGGAGGTATTATATTTTCTAACAGTGGTAAATCTTTTTTATAAGAAAGTCTATTTGTATTTGAAGAGTCAAGACGGCAGCACACACATCTTGTGGAAAAGCTGGGGATCATGTAGCACCGTCGAAGTGTTGTGGGCTGTTGAAGCAGTTGCTGTTTGGTTTTGTAGAGTCACTGATGCTGTAGTTGAGGCTAAAATTGCAGCAAGGCATGATCTCAATAGTGGATCTGTCTCATGCTATTCTTGATCAAGGATCACTGGGAGCTGGATCGCTGGAGGTGTTCTGCCATTATAACATAGAGGTGTTGAGACATGGAGAAATGGGTACAGAAGTGTTCATCTGTAACATCAAGTTAGTAAAGATAAAGAAGAAAGGGGAAGGAATGCATGTAGCAAAGGGAAAAGTAGTAGAACTGGACACACAGGATATGGATAAATATTGACAGTGAAATTGAACCACTTATAGGGTCCCCATCTAAAAGCACCACTGGACAGTGAATAAAGCTCGATGTGATTAGCCAGCCTACAGAAAAGGGAGGATTTACATCCAGGCAATAATCACCTGAACAGAGTGGCACCTGAGGTAGTATGTGGAGGTCTCATCACAGCTCTAAAGGAGGAAAAATCATTAAAGTAAAATATATGGTTGTAGGAGACACAGAAGTATTCTAAAGTGTAGTAGTGGGAGGTTGAGCAAAGTTACTGCTGGAAAAAGAAGGATAAAGGTGAAAATTATTCCCCAGGGGTTGCAGCAGTATGGAACTCCAGTCTGCTGTAACAAAAATAGGGGAATTAGGGACAAGGGACCATACTTGCATTTGAGCAGTGCTATTGGCAGTAAGGTCAGCACAAAGAAGGACCATCATAATTCACCAGGGAATCAGCTGTGGAGTTCCTGTGGGACCCATTTTATAAGCTAGTTCAGAGAGATTAAGAGCTCCCCATGTCACCAGAGGAGGCTGACAGTGGAGGCTGGTGATGTCGCTTGCATCAGCTGACCTTGCACGCCAGGACCCAGAGGAGTTGTTCAGAATCCTGCAGGAAGACACAAGAGAACCCACTCCCTACTGTTAGTAAAGGGTCTGGCCCATACCACTTGTTGCTTAGCAGATCTTTCCGTAGTAGCCTTGCAGAGGCTTCCAATGTTTTATTGCAGGTGTTTTTTGTTTTTCATTCACTGATAAGAAAATTAGAGTAAATAAGGCTGGGTGGAGTCAGAGTTTTGGGGTGACCGCCATGCTAGTTTGGTCTTGTTTGAGTAACATTTCTTTAAGAGAGCGATTGAATCTTTCATTGGTTCCTTGTCCTTGAGGCTTATAAACAATCCCTGTTACATGGGTAATTTGATATGTGGTGCAGAAGCACTGGAGCATTTTAGAGGTGTAAGCAGTGCCATTGTCTGTTTAAATCTTACATGGCACTCCCATAGTGCAGAAGCAGTGAAGGGGGTAGGAGATCACTTGTTTTGTTTTTTCCCCTCTCATGGCTGAGGCACAAGCCATTGATGAATGGGTGTCTATGGTAACATACATACTTGAGTTTACTAAAGGAGGCAATATGGGAACATCCATTTGCCAAAGTGAATTGGCCTTTAATCCTTGGGGATTTAACTCTGGTGCTTGAAGGAGGCCAATAGGCAGGAGCGGTCCACAGGTAGAGCAGAGCAGACAATTTGTTTACTCTGGTGTAATGATAAAGACGGAAGCATAAAGGAAAGGCTTCTCACTGATTGATGAAAGGCGCTGTAGCTGGCTGCTACCAGGAGAAAAACTGAGACTGGGGAAACCAATACAGCACAATCAATCAGTCAGTTGCCACAAGAAAGAGGCATATGAAAATTAAAATGGGTCCTGACATGTTGAACATATATTTGAGAAGAGCAGGCCTGGAGTAGCTGCTAAATCTTTAAAGGCAGTACATCCAGTGGGCTGTCTGGGATTTTTCTTACAATAGCATGAGGAGATGCTGGGAGTACACCAGCACAATAAGCTGTATCAGTAAAATGGTTGAAGCTATAATGAGGCAGATATTTCAGTGCAAGGACAATAGTGGCCTGTAAGGACCTGCAGGGGGCTTTATAAATTTTAAAAATAAGGTTTTGTGGTGTCTTGGAATCTATGATCACAAAACTATATTTAGATGGACTCTTATCCATAAACACAAGGAGGGCTTGAGGTATTGCCTGAGGTGAGAAGGGAGTTTAGAAGACTAGGAGAAGATACTTCAGACCCTGAAGTAGATTATCAAGTCGAGTAGGATACCCCAACATAGCCACGCAAAGAAGGCCCAGTGACCACAGACATGCCAGGGGAGCAACAGGATAGACAGAGAAACAGGGTATGGGTGTCTTCAGAGATCTGTGAAACTTTGAGAAAAAGGCAGGAGAGGGTAACTCATCTTCATCTGAGACAGAGGAGGCCTCAGTGTCAGAAGAGGAGCTACACTATTGAGAACAGTAAGATGGTGGTGCCCTGAAAGGGGATCACCATGGTGGAGTAGGAACTTTTTCTTTATCATGTTCATTTTCAGGAGGGGAGGTGTTATGTTTATGTGGGAGCTTTGGAGAAGCCAAAACAGAAGAGAAAGCAATGCAAGGAGTCATTTGACACTGAAATGGATGAAGAACCCAGAAGAGAAATGGATTTAGTGCCATCTTTGGACTCATCTCTCAAATAGTAAGCCCCAGTACCATCTTGAGGGCCACTAGGGAGACCTAATTCCCAACCCTCTGATGATTTAGTACCATGGTGGTCTAAATACTGAATTATTATAGAGGCAATAGGGACAAAAATTGAGGGGGAGAACTATTTCACCTCAATCCTTGGCATGCTGAGCATTACAGGTAGCATGCTCCCAAACCTCGACTCCAAAGGAATCAGCTGCCTGCATCCACAGGGAAGTTTTCATAGTTACCCCCCGCAAAACTCAGTAAGTTGCTCTTGCAACACACGCATACCTTGTGTTTTGAGCAACACGTCAAGCAGAATGGCTTGAACGTCCTTATCATGAATATAGAGGTTACCATCTTGTAGGCAGGAGAGGCTCACCCGACCTCCAGGCTTTCCAGTGTTACTCAGTCTTACATCTCATGTTGGGTGCCACTTGTTGTTTGTGTCAGGGTTGCTGAAGAAACAGGTTTCAGCTGAAGGCTGAAAGAGTAAAGTCACAGAGTCACTATGCAGTCTGCAGGGAGGTTTAAGGAATATATCCGCTACTTTTAGACAGTGCACACACTAATAAAGCAAATGACAAGGGGAATAACCATATGGGTCAGTTGCAGATTGGTTGAAGCATGCAGAGAGGTGGGCAGTTGTACAGGGCAGTAATGGATTGGTTGTGTGGTTTTGGCCAAGGGAGAAGCACTCACAATCAAGCATGCAGGGCTGAATTCTAGTTGGCCTTAAGCCAGTTTCTACACACCGAGGCGGGTGTGCTCGCGCCTCTATTATTCTTTCTGTGTGTGCTAAGAGACATACATGCACATTCTTGACCCAGCCAAGCCTAGATTTTGCCTTCCTAAACTAATATAACCACTGTGGATTTCCCAGAAATAATTTTTGAAAAAGAAATTCCATTTGACCCAGATTAAATATTGCATGTTTCTCTTATATGAGAATATGTAGATAAAGAAAATATATATACTATATATTAGGAGAGGGCAAAAATAAAATATAGATAAAAAGGAAATCCAAAGAAGTTTAAGTAATTCCTTAAATTTTCTATTCCAATGTTTAAAAAATATGCCAATATATATGTTTGTTTCATTTATATTACTAGTTTCTTTTAGTTTGTTGAAAAGAAATTTTTGTACTGTTATCTGTTTGTTTCTTTTTTGTAAGAAAGAATCCTTTTGTCAGTGACTTGTACTCTGAGTAGTATTTTGACCATTATTTTAGGAATAGGGTATACAATGTATTAACTATTGTTATGAATTATTTAGTCATGAAATTTTGTTTTATTTTTTCATATAGTTAATCATAGTGCTTTTTTATATTTTATTTATTAATATCAATTTCTATAAAATTAAAATACAAAGAAGAGCTATTGAAATATAATTATTCACTTTCTGTCTTTGTTCTCATGTCATGTATTTTATTTACTTATCAGAACATAAAATACACCATTTTTGCTTTAAATAGTCAACATGCTTTTAAAATGTAGAAAAGTAGAAAGGTAGATGATTATTACCTACCACCTTTGGTGAATAATCTCAGATTTTCTGTCATGTTTTCTTTATTATTTTGTCCCTTTGCGTTTCAGTTTGAAGTTTTATTGAACTATGTTAGGTTTTATCCATTTTTTTTTTCTTCTGGTGGATTCGATCCACTGGTTAGGTCAGTGAATAAATCTTTCAACTGAATAAAAACTTCAACTTGCCATGTGCTGATACAATTTTCATTTTTACCATTTCCATTTTGTTCTTCTGTGTAGTATTCACATCTCTGCTTAATTTTCCAAACTGTTAATGTGTACTTTACACTTTTTAATGGTATCTTTCAACATCTTTTCCACAGTGTTTTGAAAAACACTGTCAAGTCTAGTATATGGCTGATCTGTGGATTCGCCTCAATTGTATATTTTTTAGTATTCACACTTTTCTGCTTCTTTGTATGTTTTATGCTTTCTTGTTATGTATCTGTCTTTGTTCAGGAGCACAGTAGTAAAGAATATTTACCTGCAACAAAGGACTCATTTTTTTCTACATCAGTCTGCTTTTGAGTATGGTAGGGGCCAAGGAGACTGAAAAAAATCCATATGCACTTGATCTGATCCAAGCCTCGCTACAACTTACTTAGATTTGGCTCATCAATGCTTTGGATGTCCTGGGAGAGACATCCTAAACTTTATTGTTAAAGATGATATTACTCCATATTCCTAAGTGATATTTGCATATACTCCCTTTACAACTTGTATGTAGTTCTGTGCCTTCGTTTCTTTGCATAGCCTTAAGAAGAGAACAAATTCTCAACTATCTCTTGAAAGTGATCTCACCGAATTCAACAACAACAACCACACACACACATACACACACACACACACACACACACACCTTGATTTGTTTGGAGGGACAACATAAGACTTCATATTTCTTTGTAAGTACATCCAATGTCAAAATAAAAGGTAAATCCCAGAAAGGTCTATAATTATCTATATTAGACACAGTGAAGTATAACATTCCATTAAAATGAAGAAGTCTTTCTTTGTGAAGTTACTTGTGGCCCTTTTATTAAAACTTTCATCATATGTCCAAGGAATTAAGTATCTGAACATATATAATTATAAATAATTCTCTTGTTTCTAAAAACTGTATCTTTAAAAGTAAAAATGCCTTCTTTTGTAACTGAAGTTCTGCCTAACCTATCAATTAAGCCATAATCCAGTCAAGACAAGTAAAATTATCTTCCCAACATTTTCATGTTTTCTTTGGGTTGGAAAGCAAAGGAAAAGCTGATAGTCAAGTTGTTGCTCTTGCAAGCTCCCAAAGTTGCTATTAGTATATGGGCCTCAATTGGACATATTATTATCTGAAGCATTTCTACACTAGTTTTTCTCCTCATACTATGTCAGTCTGGAGACATCAGACTTCTCAGAGATTTCCATTTTCCTGTAAGACTGCCTCATGAACACTGAAGTTCTTAGGATCTTGAAGTTGTTGACATTCGAGTCTTCCTGTAGCTGTACTTGAACCTGAGTATAGAAAGACTCGAAGGGAATCCTCAGCACCCTTTGCTCTCTTTCTTAGGGTCCTGATGGGTGCTCAGAATTTGGCAGGACTGCCTATGGCAAGAGGGAGCAGAGTAGCCCAGGGCCAGTGGTCTCACTTCTGAATCTGTGATGAAGGACATGTCTTTTTTTGTTAAGTTCAGCCAGCCACTAACAAAAGGTCCCATCACAAAATATCAAGTTTGAAGTGTTGCCAGTCACATGATCATCTGGAGAAAAACCATTTCTAGACAACTAGGCAGAACATAATAATGAACAAATTCCTTCCAGTTTGGCCATCACTTGTCAGTTTCTTTTATTAGAGAACACAGATTTGTCCTATTTCTGATCCTAGATATATTACCAAACCTTGGATCAGCATCAGGTTTTCAGTGGAGTCTCATCAGTGGAGTTTTCATCAGGTTTTCAGTGGAGTTTCAAAGGTGGATTCGATATGTAATTATGGAAATGAACTCAAGCTTTAAATGATGACATTTAGTATGTTTTCATTTTGGCCCCAAACCAAATTTCACTCTGCTTCTTAAGATGTTGTGATGTGCTGAGATAATAGAGAGTTTCTGTTTTTAGAGTGAGGCCCATGTTCCAGTTCCTCCTAGAGATGGACATGGTATTTGTTGTGCTCAGTCTGAAGTTGACTTTAGTCCCACAAAGGAACAGTACCCTTCCCTGACCAAAAGAAAAAGTACCAAAAACATCCATGTTTTTTACTGAAAGTAATCTGCATTTTTTTCTGTTATGTTGCCTATTTCTAGAGTTGCAGAGTCTCTCAAAAAAATATTATTCATTTGATGAGTTTTATTTAAGGTCAAAACAAATTCTGAAACAGATATTTTTAAAACATAAAATTCTATATGTCAGTCAGTCTCCTTTTGTCCTTCCCTCCTATCCATGTAAAAGCATGAAGCAATGCACCTATTCTGCGAATTCCATTCTTTTTTGGCCTAAAATAAGTACAAGCTGTTCTGAAAACAACTATATAATCTTATACAAAATTTATGTAAAATATATGTCAGAGATTTGTACTTTGGAATAGTCTACATATACATTTCACTTACATTTGCAACAATTCATTGTAGTATTATTATTCTCACAGTAGGGATGAAGAAACAATTCTTATTAGAAACTAATGTCTGCCAGTTTTATAGCTAACAAGAGATAAAGGCAAAATGAAATCCATATTTTCATAGTACTAGGCCCAAGCACCTCCTAATTCATAAAAGACTAGTCTTTATTTTTTAAAAAATGCATGTGAATTTTTTAAACTTCATATATACAATGACCAACTTACTCTGATCAGACTTCCTTGGTTTTATTACTCAAAAATCCCTTAGGTCTGATCAAACAAGGGCATCCAGTCATTGTACATGAAGAAGTAAATGCAGGAGGCTGCAATGGATACATTCTAGAGACAGCAGTTTCCCAGAAAATGAAAGACAAGTAGAGGTGATAATGCAGGAAGTATATTAAGACAGAGATGAAATGATTTATAACGTATCAAAGAAAACTATTGTAACAAGTACAGCAATCTAACAGAACTAATTTATAAAAATACTTGTGCAGAAGAACCACAGCTTTTTTTATCCAGTCTCCAGTTGATGGACACTTGGGTTGTTTCCAAGATGTAGCAATCACAAACTGGGCTGCTATAAACATGGGTGCACATATGTCACTGTGATAAGAGTCTTTTAATTCTTTTGTGTATATACCTAGCAGGGCAATGGCCGGGTCAAATGGGACCATCAATCTTAGCTTTTTGAGGATTCTCCAAACTG
>PVIR01028021.1:0-22361 GCA_004026965.1 Petromus typicus
TTTTTTTTTTTTTTTTTTTTTTTTTTTTTTTTTTTTTTTTTTTTTTTTTTTTTTTTTTTTTTTAGGCTTTTTGAGACAGGGTCTCACTTTGTGGTTCAGGCTGGCCCTGAGCTCAGCCTCCAACTCACATCACAATCCTCCTGCCTCTGCCTCCTGAGTGCTGGGATGACAGGCGTGAGCCACCACGCCCGGCACTGTGGTATGTGGGACTGGTTGCTGCTGGGTGTGGGTCTCCACACCCAGTATTGTTATGTGGTTACCGGGGAATCGAACCCGGGTCCTTGCGCTTGCGAGACAGGCGCCGGAACCACTGAGCTAACTCCCCGGCCCATGGTAGCTATCATTTTTAAAATCTCAGTCCTCACTTGAAATGTTTTAACCCAATGACTGTTCCCTCCTTCTTGCTATAATGATTCCTTTGACCAGTCAAGTCATTTTCCAGGATAAGTGCTCTTGAGCATGAAATTCAAGGACATAAAGACTCTTAGCTGGATGGCTTCTTCTAAAGTAATTTTTTTCCTAGAGTTTGAATCTCTTCAGAAATCTGATGATAGCTGCCTCTTCACTCTTTCTTCTCAGTCACATTAAATCAATTCAGGGGGGTGGGGGGGAACTCTCCAAAATAAAAATACCTCAAACAAAGCAGTGTTTAAAATTCTATGGTAGGAGAAATGTACATGACCTCCAGAGCAGATTTAGGTCTATTCAAAGATGTGAAAAGCCAAATATAGCCAGACAGTTCCCTAATGGCTTTCTATCTTGGGTGGCTCATTATTCCTTTGAACTGAAAATTGAACTCAAATTATCTATTCAAAATACAGTGTAGTGTTGCTGCTGATAGCCGAATTATACCTTAATTCTTTTGGTTACACCACTAAGACTGGGGAAAGAAGAAAATCAAGACAACCAGCATGTTTCTGGATCTGGAATGACCGCAACTTAGTCACTGTTCCTTCCTCCTGTAATCAGCCAGACCCCCTTCTTTCCTTTTCTGTGTGAGTCTGCTTCCAATATTTTATCCTCCCACAGTTCTCTGACAACCCTCAAAGCAGAATGGACTTTCAAAATTCTACCATTAATATCGTACTCTGTACCTTTCTCCAGTATAGAATATATCATATACAACTACATGTAAAACATTTACTGTGTCATTCTAAAAGGGACCAGCCTTACTTACCAGCATTTCCCTGGTCTTCTGGAACTCTGCACATGAGTAAGGAATCAGCACATACTTATGGTAGAAAAGGATGAGTGTGTATCTATGGACTTGAGAGTCATGCTAGAAACAGGGCTAAGGGGCAAATCAGATGGAAAGGAAAGGATAGAGATCCTACCGGGTACTAGAGTTCTGACAACACACTTGAGTAAAAATGGGCCAAAGTGATGCCTGTTTAGAGCAGGAAGGCTGACTGCATAAATTTCAAATAATGTAAAGCTGTGATGACTAAAAGACTTCTTAACCATTTTCAGACAAAGTTAAAACACAAAACAATAAAATTATAGTCTAGAAATACTGTAAAATAAATGTGCAATAATAGGGAGTATATTTTTCTCTTCTAAAGTCATTGAAAATGACTTTTTTGGGGAAGTCTCAATAAGCAAACCACTGATTTGGGAAAAGATCCAAAAACAATGTTGATTAACATTGTGAGTTGATCTAAAAGGAGCACATCATAAAAGCATGACTATTTAAAGTCTTCTTTGTGATTTCAGAGTCATAAAATGCAAATTTTAGTTTTAAGACAAAATGCAAATTGCAATTTTAAGACAAATTAGTGGACCATAACTCTGTGGCTTCTAGGTACTAAAGTAAACCCTGGGGTGGGAGGGCTGGGGCGACCTTTACAAACCCCACCACACATGTCTGCCTTTAGCAGCAGCACCCTAAATGCCAGGGAAGGACAGAGCAGGGCCAGGAAGTCTGCTTCCAGGTAGTGCAAAGGAAGAACATCAATTCAAAAAGCAACACTAGGAACAGCTCCCATTTATGGAACTAAATACTGTAAGATGAATTGCCAGCTTTCACCTAAATAAATTACTCAAACTGCATTTTTGTTCTTTTTTCCTGAGGTGGTAAGAATCAAACCCATGATCTTACATATGCCAGCCAAACACTCTATCAGACAACACTCCTAGCCCTACATGTATTTGTTCAATGCATTGTTAAAAAGCCATTTGTATTAGTTATTTTAAAGAGGAAATATTTTAATGTGATGCAATATATGAAAAAATAAAATTCATTACTGTGAGTCCAAATATCCTACATCCTGTCTGAAACTTTACAGTTCTAGATTACATAGATGCCATTTCATCAATTAACTCCATTTATTCTCTGTGACTGGATTAAGTATATCACACTGTATTCCTCAAAAACAGCAGCTTGGCTTACCTCCTCTGCCCAATGACAGCAGGTGATAACAGGATTATGTTTGTGAATGGAAGCAACTTTCAATATGATATTGAAACTAAAATTAACTTCAGAAAGGAAGCAGATAAACTCTATGTTGTAAAAATTAAATTTTAATTGCCCTACGACTCTGTCCAGGCAAAGAACAGAGTCGGCAGTGGGGACCAGTGGCACAAATGGGAGTGGCTGGGAGGGCTGAGGCCCTGAGGGGCCTACTGATGTCCAGCTGGGACAGACAGCCAGGACAGACACAGCTGGCTCTTAATGCAGCAATTTAACCAACATTTCGGACTAGACAGTTCTCTGTGGGCAAGTGTCCTTGCAGTGCAGAATGTTTAGCGGTATCTTTTACCGCCACCCACTAGATGACAGCAGTCTCACCCATTATGACAACCGAAAGTGTGCCCGACACTGACACATGTGATGGCCAAGATGGGAACACAGTTTTGTTTCTAGCTGAAAACTACTAAGTTAGAATGAGCAGAAGCCAGAGCACAGAGGGACCCAGAAACCATGAAAGGAACTTGGATTTAATTCTCAAGGGAAAAGAGAATCTGAAAATGGTAGAAGTAATGTGAACATATTTTACTCAACAAACATTTAATAAACCTCTACTACATGTAAGTAACTCTTGCAGGTATGAGAATATAATGAACAAGACAAAATTGAGATCTCAAATTTACATTTTTACAAACACTGACAAGCAAGAAAATAGTCAATATGGTCTCATTTTGTAATAGGTACAAAATGAAGAAAAGAGGATAAGTCAGAAAGTAAATGACTGTTAAGAGTGAAAGGGCTATTCTATTTCAGAACTAATTGTCTGGGGAAGCTTTCCTAGGGGCTGTAGCAAATTTGGGTTGAAACCTTGGATGGTAACTCAGAGGACCCAGGACAGGAGTTTCCTGGGCAAAGCTAGAATACAAGGTCCTAAACAGCAATAAGCCTGGGGTGCTGGAGGAACAAGGTTGACAGGGTGAGGGGGGCAACCACGGTGGTTCATTCTGAGGTGAGGCAGATAGGAGAGGCCTTCAACAGGAAACTACTGAAGGATTTTACACAAAGGAATGATATGATCTGACTTCTATTTTACAAACCAGCTATGTAAAGAAAAATATCTAGAACTGAAGGTAAGTAAGACTGGGAGATGCCTGGAGGTGGAGGGAGGGAGAAGTCAACTACTCTAAAGTGGGCTGACAAGCAGGACTCACTCTCGGGTTGGAAGGGAAATGAGAGAATCCAAAAGCATTCTTGTCTGGGCTTTTTAGTTTGAGCTGAGAGGATGGGGTGATGGTTTCACCTTCCACTGACACGGGGAAGGCAAAGGAAGGAAATGTTGGAAGGAAGTAAGGAAATCAAGAGTTCATGTTGAGATTTGGTGGTGGACGTGCCCTTGCAACGCCCCAGTGCAGACAGATGATGTGCAGTTAGGAAGCAAGTCTGAAGGGCTGGAGCTATATATCTGGATGTCACTAGATTGGACAGACTGTTTTAAAATGCCAGTGGTTTGATAAGAGAACCAAAGCACTGGACATAAATGGAGAACAGAAGAGTCTACATATGAAGTTACCACACACCAACTCCACAGGCCAAGAAGAGCCAGCAAAGGAGACCGGTGAGGTCAGAAGGGTCTCAAAAACCATAGGATGTTTCATCATGTCTAGTGCTGCTGGGAGGTTAAAGAACAAAGATTAAAAACCTGGATTTGGCAATAAGGAGGACATGGGTGACCTGGACAATAGTAATGTTAGTACAGTGGCAGGGAAAGAAGCTGGACAAGGGAAAGAAAGTGAAGCCATGGAGACGGCAATTGTGTACAACTCTCCGGAAACTCTTCTGTAAGAGGCCAGACAAATAGACTGGTAGGTAGAAGAGGACAAGGAGTATCCAGAGAGAGAAATTCTAGAGGTAAGAGAAACTGTGGCATATTTGTATGTGCTACAGGAGAGAGGACAAAACTGACAATCAGCAAAGGCTGAGGGCCATGACAGCAGCAAAGCTCCTGGGAAATGACCGGAGGAGGCAGGGTCAGCAGGGTCAGCCTTTGGTAGCAGGATGCACAATATCTTGGTAAAGCAGTGCAGATGCAGATAGAGAAGTCTGGGGAAGGTGAAGGCCCAAGCACCCTAGGAGTAGCGTGAATGAAGGATCGCAGAAAGGCAGGGAGGGAGTCAGGGAGAACAGAGAAGCTGTTAGGAACATCCCTGGGCCAGGCGGTGTCCCTAACGACAGTGGTGCACTGTGGAGAGGCAAGATTTGTGGGGCAGTGACGAAGAGTGCAGTCATGAACTGGCAACCTGGCTCTTCCCTCCAATAGCTCTGTGGAAGATGCTGCCACTCGTGGGGAGAGTGACCCCAGGAGGAGGCAGCTTGTAGGCCGCCAGTTCAGTGGTGAATACGCACAGTGCCCTCAGATTCTCCAGTGCAGTGTCTAGCCAGAGACCACAAGCCCGGAGCTCAGGGTAGGGATGAAGTTACCAAATGACTGAAACCTGCGAATCATGACTGCGTGTCCAGTAACACTGCAGCATCTCAAAACTGCCAGGAACAGCTGGAAATGACAAGAGCCAACCAGGATCAAGAGTCGTTACTTAAAAATAAAAGAACTATAAAAATCCAGAATATGTTAGTAGAAGAGCCAATAATAACTGATATACCCGAGTCATTAAGAAAAAATCAAATTATGTTCAGCACAATTTACATGGTGGCAAGATATATAACATCCTTCAGAAAAAAAAATTTCTTAAAAATTATAGAAATATTTCAATTGGGAAAATTCAGTTTGAGAGAACACTATCTTCTGATATACTGGTAAATGAGTAGTAATATGTACAATGTTAACATACTTATTAATGTAGTCCTATTTTTTTGTAGTCCTTTTATTTTTAATATTTTTAGACTTCTAAGTGATTGACCAGTAACAGGCAATAGCCAGCTTTTAAAACGAGGCACACACTACCAGGTCTTTAGTCTACATGCTTCACTTAGAGACCTGCTCATGTAAGCCCAAATCTAAGTTTGGTAAAAGGAACAAGGGGAACAAAACCCCAAGCGCAATGAAGGAAGTCTTGCCCCCCGTGGAATACTGCCGGGAATGTACTTCAGGGGACTAAGCCCGATCTGTCAGGCCTCAGAACAAGAAGGCCTTGGGGGGGTGGTAGGGTGGGTGGGGCTATGGGAAAAAATGAGAATTAAGTTGTGTCTTATACTGGTACAAATCCCCATTATGGAGTGCAATCATGATGTGTATATTTAATGTACCAATAAAGATAATTAAAAAAAAAAAAAAAAAAAAAAGAAGGCCTTTATCTCCCCCTCCCCCCACTGCTGCCCATTCCTGCCTTAAAATATGCTTGAGACCCAGCTATAAAAGGGAATTCATAGGTTTTTAAAAAGAGGTATTTTGGGAATACGCCAAAACTGCATTCTCCCCTGCCTTAGAAAAAAAGCACATTGGGGCTGGGGATTTAGCTCAGTGGTTCTGGCGCCTGTCTTGCAAGCGCAAGGACCTGGGTTCGCAAGGACCTGGGTTCGATCCTCGGTAACCACATACAGTACTGTGTGTGGAGACTTGAGCCCAGCAGCAACCAGTACCACATACCACAGTGCCGGGCGTGGTGGCTCACGCCTGTAATCCCAGCACTCGGGAGGCAGAGGCAGGAGGGTTGCTGAGATGTGAGTTGGAGGCTGAGCTCAGGGCCAGCCTGAACTACAAAGCGAGACCCTGTCTCAAAAAAACCTAAAAAAAAGCACATTGGACATTAAATCCCATTTTGAACTTAGGAAGACCGTGCACCTCAGTCTGTAATCAAATTGCTCCTCTACGTGCCACCCCTGGCTCCGTGTTAAGCAGCAAGAGTAGCAACAGAGAGGAAAGAGGGGCTACAGGGATGTGCGAGTCACCTCAGACCTGAATATACTAACTTCTGCACATCTCACCTCCAGTTTACTCACAATGACTCCTTGAGCCGTAAGCTGTGCAAGCCAAGAGCACCGCAGAAGACACTTTCTGCAAGATCATGCCTGTGTCTGGGAGTTCCAGCAAACACGGTCAGGAGGAAGAAGCAGGACCAGTGTGCTCAGGATGGACTGAGGCACCTTCCTGGGCAGAGCTGGGGAGGCTCTGGGAGCGCTGCTGTCATAGGCACAGACAAAGCTGTTGTTTTGCCACTTTTCGGACTTCCTTCACTGTTCACTCCAAAATGGTCACAGTTAAACAACTAAGCAAAAACTCAGGCTTATTATTTACCTGAACGAAACTAGTTAAAAGTATATAATACTTAGTCTCTTTACCCGCTTAGGTACCTTCAAAGTTAAAAACTTCTAGGGACTCCATAGTTTTACTTACATATAGGTTCCAGCAGTCATTCTATAATGCGACTTCATTAAAGATTAATAAGTAAAGCCAGGCATAGTGACACATGCTGATAATCCCAGCATTTGGGAGGCTGAGGCAGGAGAATCAGCATGAGTTCCCTGGGATACGTAGTGAGTTCAAGAGTATCTGAACCATATGATCCTGTCTCAAAATTTTTAAAAAGATTAGTAAGTAAAATTAGTGTAAGAATAAGTGTACTAATAAAACATTCATTGGGATATAGATAAAATTTACCAAGAACTCAAAGAGAAAAATTTGATTGTAATTACCAAAAACCTCAGGTTAGTCATAGGGCTAAGAGGTGAGCCTAAATATTATAAAAATTATACTTAGAAGCAGCAACTACAAAATAATATTGGAGAAAAATAAGTCTTGTGAGAGTATATACAATATTATCCTACAAGAAAGATACACTATTACGTCCCTTAACATCTCTCTCTGAATAGCACAGAAGTCAAATGCTCATTTTTAGAAAAATATTTAAAATATATCACATTTTACTTTTTGCTTTGTAAAGAAAAGCAATCCTGGGTTCTCGAGAAAGCAGCAGTATCTCTAAAAGGTGATGGGGAGATAAGATGTAGCCTGGAGAGGTTGGCAACACTCTGATTACAAATTACTTCCATAAAGTCTTTCCAGCAGCAGAGACTCAGAGGAGGTAAAGTTTTAAGAAGCAGATGACTTCCCAACTATCAGGCTGGCAAGAGTTTCAGCACACTAGAAGCCACTAGTGGCCAGGGTGCTAGGAAAATGTATGTGTTGTCAGTATAATAAACTTTTCCAGAAGGCCATTTAGCAACAGCTATCAAAAACATTTAAAAACACACTTTAGTAACATCTCTTGTTTTTAGGACAAATCCTCAACCAAGAAAAATCAGTTAGATGTATGCCTATGGATTCACTATGATATTTTAACAGTGAAAAATTATTCCCACCTGTAGGAGATTAAGTAGACTATAATTATGCAGTGGAGTACCACATAGTCATTAAAAGTGGTGGAGATTTATGTACTCTGCTGTAAAATTTCCCTGTGATGGTTCAGTGAAAAAGTTCCCAGCATAGTATGTGCAGCACATAGCATTTCTGTACAATTCTTTACACCTAAGACCCACAGAACAGGTTTGAATGGATGTTTTTACTCTGCTTAGTCACTGCAATTAGGTGCAATTTCTACTGATCTTGTTTCCTTTTTGTACTTTTCCACATTGACTTAAAAAATATATATTTTTTAAAAAAATAATTCATCCTGTTTTTGTTAAAATATAGGTCACAATATTTTCCTTGAAAATAAACACTAACACATATACTGTAGTTTGGATCTTAGCTGTCTCCCAGAGCCTTTATGTTACGGGCCTGGTCCTCGGGGTGGCACTATCAGGAGATGGCCGAAGCTCTGAGAAGCAACATTGTGGGAGATCCTTAGGTCACAGGGTATGTGCCCCTGAGAAAGATTTTGGGACTCTGGCCTGTCTAGTCTTTCTTTTTGCTCCCTGGCTTGTGATGTAAACAGTTTCTTCCACTACTGCCCCCCTGACATCCCCATCCAGGACCCCACTAGAAGCCCAAGGCAGCAGGGCCACTTGTTCATGGAATAGGACCTCCACAACTATGAACTAAATAATCTTTTCTTTTAGAAGCTAAATATCTCAGGCATTTTGTTATAGTATGTGAAACTATTATGCAAACAAAGATGAATATTTCTTGTTCCATGGTACAAAGTAATAAATCAAAAGAATCTACATTTTATATTACTTTTTTTTTTTTTTTTGAGACAGGGTCTCCCTTTGTAGTTCAAGGTGGCCCTGAGCTCAGCCTCGAACTCACAGAAATCTTCCTGCCTCTTCCTCCCAAATACTGGGATTACAGGCATGAGCCACCATGCTCTGCACTGTGGTATGTGGTACTGCTGCTGGGCGTGAGTCACCATGCCTGATATTGTTGTATATGGTTATCAGGGATTGAACTCTGGCCCTTGCACTTGCAAGACAGGAAATGGAACCACTGAGCTAAATGCCTGGCCTGATTTTTATATTAATTTTAAAATTTAAATATCAATATAACTTAAAGTGACTCCAAATATTTTCTTTCGTGGCTTTTTAAAAATATTGAATGAGGTTTCCGCTCCTGAGGTCAACAGCTGTATGTCCTGTATAAATTTATACAACATCAGGCAATTACATTCTATACAAGCCGCAGTAAAGAGCAGCAGGGGTGACTCAGCCAGTCCTCCAAGATGACAACCTCCTCCCAGGGCCACAGGCAGAGCACACACTCCCTTCTCCCAAGTTCTAATCATACCCATCAGAAAATACTGACATATCCGACATTTCTCCTTATAAGAGAAGGAAAAAAGACAAGGTAGCCTAGCCATAAACAAGCTGAATTTCTCCAGAAATCCTTCGGCCAATAGATAATAATAAAGAGGGAGTTCAGTAAGTAATAAAAGAAAATTGAAAAGCACTGCTGTTAAGCAATGTGTGAATTAACTACAAAACACCTAGTTTATATCTATCTATCTATATAAAATTAGGGAATTACTGCAGTAACTTAGAGGACTTATATGAACTACCGCTCTGTAAACTACCTGCCCAAACAATCTAATCCCCCGCCTTGGTGTTTACTCACCCAGCCTTAGTGCACAGACACATGATCAGCAGATTTAGGGGAGCAGGAACCCACAGGAAAAGCGTATCTTTTTTAATTGTTTTTTCCAAGTTACTGTGATGAAATTAATGGTATCTTGAACATATTCAAAAAATGAAACATGATTGAAAGTACTCAGTGAATCTATAAAGAATAAGCAAGCTGCGCTCGCTGCCAGACTGGCCCGGGCTGGAAACGTGACAGTTTCTACACAGGCAGTGAGGACTCACTGTCAGTCCTGGGCAGACTTAGTGCTCTGGTCAGCTAGCAAGATGTGAGCCTCCACTAGCTCTTCTTCTCTGCAACTTCTGAGTAAATGAGTGGCCACTGTATAAAATGCAAATGCATATTTCTATGAATGTAGTATATATATTCATAATAATCCCCAGTAAAGACTGAAATAAAAATATTTTTAAAGAAATCAAAGACTTCTGATGTAAGCATTTATAGCTTTACATGTTCTCCTTTAGGCCAGCAGATGTAGCTGTGAATTAAGATGGGAAATACAGGCACTTTTGTCACACTGCTTAAGGCCAGCCATTAGATGGCACCCTTTGGAGGGAAGCTGGGTTTATAGCAAAGTTCCAAGGTAATACAGGGTCGCTATTGACAATTACTTGATACTGGAGTTGACTCTGATGCCTACATTTATCTAGAAATTAGCATCCACATATTTATTAGGTACACAGACTTGGACTCTTTCTGTTCATCATTTTCTAAGATTGTTACACTTGGTCACATAAAATTGACCTTTCCCACAAAATGGCTGTATTTAGTGATACAAATTCATCATCATAATTGTAAATATAAGACCTTTCTAAATGCAGAGCTGAAACATCATATATTGCGCTCTGTAAGCCTCAGAATAGTGTCATTAAGAACACGCCAGGAAAGGGAGCCAGTAAGGATGCGGATGAGAAGAGCTTACCTGGGAGTCCTATCCCTGCACTGAGCAGGCTCAGGACAGGCGACAAGTGACTTCTCAGTGAACAAACCAACAGTTAATACACATTACTGCCTTTAAAAATGTGCCCCGGGGCTGGGGATTTAGCTCAGTGGTTCAGGCCTGTCTTGCAAACGCAAGGACCTGGGTTCCATCCCCGGTAACCACATACAATACTGGGAGTGGAGACTCACGCCCAGCAGCAATCAGCACCACATACCACAGTGCCGGGTGTGGTGGCTCACGCCTGTAATCCCAGCACTCGGGAGGCAGAGGCAGGAGGATTGCTGTGATGTGAGTTTGAGGCTGAGCTCAGGGCCAGTGTGAACCACAAAAGCAACACCCTGTCTCAAAATAAATAAATAAATAAATAAATAAATAAATAAGTAAATAAAAATAAAGATGTGCCCCTGGAAAGGCATCAGGGGCTCATTTTCTGTAAGACCCCATCAGATGTGCAGATCAAAATGATGTGTATAGGGGATGTTATTTGTGTTCTCTTTCCACTAAGATGTGAAGAGGTAATACAGAAGGATTCCATATATTTTCATATTCAGTAGTCCCAATCATAAAATATTTTTCCTCTCCAAAATATTTTATGTAGGTAATAATCCTCTTATTAGTGTCATAAAACAAAGAAGCTCATGTTCTAGAAACTAAAATAGCACAGTCTAGCCTACAAAGCTAAATTCTCAAGCGTACAATAACCTAATTTTGTTGGTCTATGAACATTTAGATTGATTCATTTTTATGACACATAAATAAAAAAAACTACTCATATTTTTCATAGCTTAAATTTTTGCTTATTTTATGACCTACAGTTCTAAACACCTGAAACATTGCAAACACCTACCAATTCTGTACAGTGGATGTAAAGTGCTCATAGGCTGTCACTTTCACAGAAATAAGCATCTTAATAACTTTATTACCAAGTGTAGCATGTCCCCAAGTTGATGCTAAATGTAATCAGGGAAATTCTATGAACTCCTGGGTATTTAGGGTTTATTTAGTACAAATTAATAAAAATAAAACCTTGCACAATTTTTTAAAATATTACTGTTAAAGTAATATTTTTAAGAAATAAAGGAAAATAAAATAACTCACCCACTCATCCATTAATTCATTCAGATATTTCTATCAGACACCTTTTCTCCCAGTTTTTCACTTATTTTCAGATACCTGCCTCTTATCACATGTATGCATAGCTATGAATTCTTGTCTTCACGTACCACTATACACTAAGCACTTTTCTACTGCACATAGTTTAAGTAGGTCTTCTCTTGTGTGAGAAAATGGCAGTCCTGTACCAGACTGACAACAAATACCATGCTGAGAGATAAAGCCTTCATGAAAAAAACTCAGTGAAAAACTTGGTGAATTATCAAGAAATTTGTGGGTTACGTCACAATCAAATTCCTACCCTGATCTGAAACTCTTCTACCTACATTCCTTTATGTCCATCTTAGCTAAGGGTCATAAGGTTGGGAAAAAACCCCTATCCTAAAGATTCAGACCTGGGTTCAAATCTTGAGTGTGCCAGTTACAAATTATACGATCTTAGGCAAGTGAATTAATTATCTCTGTGTTCCAAAGTTCCAACTGCCTCACTTATAAAATGGAAGTTATTACTATCTGCTATATTATTACTATGTAAAGTAAATAGTCTTCTGTGTCTCATGTGTTTGGTACAGTGCAAGAAATGCAAAAAAAGTTGAGAAAATTGCAATAGTCATCAAAAATCTTCTAATCATAGGCTTTTCAATTATTCCAATTAATCGTTATTGTTACTGACTACCAGCAAAGTTACTTTAAATCTAAAAGTTGGTCAGACCAGAGATGAATCACTATATTTTGTCTATCAGAGTAATTAGAGTTAAAAGTGTGACAATGCCCACGTTTAGTTACGTTTATAAGGAAAGCTCAGTAATGTTTATAAGGTTGCTCCTGCAGTCCCTCCACTTGCCTCAGTTTCTCCCTCTCTGCTGAATCACTTCTATCATAATAAACATGCCATTAACTCTCCTACTAAGGACAAAAATAACTCTAGACCCTTTCACCCTTTCTGGATATAGCCCATTTCTATTTTTCACTTTACAGCAAAACTTAAGATTTTCCTATTTACACTCCTCCAATCTCTCGCCTCTCCTCTTCTGAATTCATTCCGCTCAGACTTGCCACCAGCACCTCATCAGTGACCACTGCAGCATATGCTCAGGGAATGTTCTCTGCTCAGGTATGGAACTTCTCACATGCAACTCAGTCAACTGTTTTTCCTTGAAATCTTTTCCGTTCCTGTCATCTAATCCCCAGTTCGATTTTCCACACTGGCAGGGAAATCTCTGCTCCTTTTCCTCACACTCCGACCTTTAAGGGCTCCTTCCTCAGACCTCTCCTCTTTTCTATGTTCACTGCTTGGCAAGTTCATCTGATCTCATGGTTTTCAACACTATCCATATACTGATAAAATTTATATCTCAAATTTGTATTTCCATCCTGAACCTGTCTCTGAATGGCAAACTTCTGTATCTAACTGCTTATTGGAATCTCCATGTGTTGATCTAACAAATATCTCAAAGTTGCAAGTCCCAGATGGAGTCCCGGACAGCACCCTCAACACCTCCTCACACACGGGTCTGAGTTCCTTTTTTAGTTGCTCACACCAAACCTTGGAGATATCCTTGACTCTACTTTCTCTCCCACTCCATGTCCAGTGTATAACAAATCCTTGCTGATTTCACCTTAAAAAAAATATATCCAGAACCTCTTCCATACTGCCATCCTTCCTCATGTATCATGAAGGGCCTGGTCTATACTTCCTACAAGTTACTTTAGAAGAAGAAAGAAGGAAGGAGGAGGAGGAGAAGAAAAGAGAAGAAGAAAAAGAAGAGGAGGAAGATGAAAAAGAGAGAAGGAAGAAAGGAAGGAAGGCAAAGAGGAAGAAAGGCAAGAAGCAAGGAAGGCAGGAAGGAAGGAGGGAAGAAGGCGGGAAGGAAAGGAAGAAAGGAAGAAACAAAGCTATTATTCTTAATGTAGACATTTTTAGTTTTAGTATAAATTATATATATTCACATATATATAGCAGACATAAATACACATGCATAAATATTTAGATTCTTAGGATTTTTTTTCTAATAACATGTAAATAACATATTAATTTAAATAATTCATTTTAAAATGCTTTAACTATTTTACAAGGGTATTTATATATATGGATAGTCAACATACAAAGTTGTTTCAAATTAATAAGTTTCATTAAACAAGTTGCTAACATCAATTACGTAGAATAAATAATAAATATGAATTAGCCATTAATTATATTAGAAAAACATATTATTTATCATTGACTAATGAGAAGTTGCCTTGATACTGTTAAGAATTTAGTCACAGGGCTGGGGATTTAGCTCAGTGGTTCCATCATCTGCTTTGCAAGCGCATGGCCCCGGATTTGATTCCCAGTAAACACATACAACAATGCTGGGTGTGGAAACTCACACCCACCAGCAATCAGAACCCATAACACAATGCCAGGAGTGGTGGCTCACACCTGTAATCCCAGCATTTGGGAGACAGAGGCAGGAGGATTGCTATGAGTTCAAGGCTGAGCTCAAGGCCATCCTGAACTACAAAAGCAAGACCCTGTCTCAAAAAACAAAAAAAAGAATTTAGTCACATTCTCTGTCATTACTTTTCAAAACAGAGATCAAAATATATGCAAATTTGAAAACCAAAAATTTTAGATAAAAGAAAGCAGAAGAAACAGCCAGATGCCAATTACAAAACTGCAGCTACTTACAGTGTGAACTCCTAAAGCTTTCCAGACTGCGAAGCTGATCACACCAACCCCACACCAGGCATACAGGGAGCCCCAGCCCAGTGCGCGCAGGGCAAGAGAAGACCCGCTCTCTGGTAGGGCCGCGGTGGCCACACTGCCCTGCAATGAGGACAGAAAAACTTGGATAAAACAATCAGTAGTGAAAGGATTAACATGCTGGGAGTGTTTGAAAAGAATTGCAGTACTCTCTGCATAAGCAACATGAGGTACCAGCAGGCCAAGATCAAAGGGTAATTTTGCTACCTGATAACCTGTCACTTCTCTGAAGTAAGGAACTGTGCCTCTTTATTTTTTCCAAATCTTAGCACATTCTTCAAGATTTCTCCAAGCCTCATTCATTTGCTCTTGCATTTGCATTAGAAAATTAATTAGATAATGTGATAAGAAATAGCAAATCATTAACATACTGTCTTCAATCTGGAAAGAAATTTCCCTTTACTAAAGTCCTTTTTCTTTGTGGATAGTTTTCTTTATAATGCTCAACCTATTTCACAGTATAAACTTTTCTTCTATTTTTTTGGGGGGGAGGGGGGTCTCTGTGAGCAGCACTCTACTCCCCTTTTTAAATTTTGAAACAGGGTCTTGCTAAATTCCCCAGGCTGACCTCAAATTTGAGATCCTCTTGCCTCATCTTCCTGAGTAGCTGGAATTAAGGGTCATATGCCACAGTGCCCAGCATAAGTTTTTCTTCGGTCTGTCTGTCTGTGCAACAGTGAACACTGTTCCTAGTGCAAAAGCCTCTGCTTTGTTGATCTATATCCCCACGCCCAGCTTCATGACTAGACCTGGAAGGCATTCAGGTTTGTTGACTGACACTTTTTATAGATAGAGCAAAGATCATATAACCACATCATCAAGAGAGTCATTTTCTATGATATAAAATAATATTTCTTCTTACTCTTTTCCTATGTGGGTTTCATTTCAGCACGATTCCCCAAATACCACCCATTTCACATAAATCAATTGACTTAATTGCCCTGAAGCTTTATCCAGAAGCAGTGGCACTAACCAAATATTATTTTACCAGGGTCAGACAAATGTTTTGGCCTAAATTTTATTTTAGAAACAAAGATTAAAAATCTAGTATTTCCCTAGAGAGGACAGAATTCACTGAGGTATAAATATTTTTACTCTCTACATAAACCCATGTTTGCTTTACTAAATCAAGTTTTTAAAACGTGACTGTGTATGAAAATAACCCTTAATTTTACCTACCTTAGATTCTTTTTTTAACAATGTGCGCATGTCATTAATATAGCCACACATGCTACCATTTATACTTATATTTATGTATATATAAATAATGCAAACACACACAAATATTATAAAAATTATAATGTCCTCAATGCCATATTACTTTTTAAAATTAAAATTGAAGTACATGTATTTTGGAAGTAGAATTTAACAAATCACATTGTAGTTACAATACTTAGTAGCCAAGGCTAAAAGATTATTTTATAAGTGAAAGCTTTATATTTGTAATATCTCTTTGTCTGAAGACACTGGCAACTCCTTATCTTCTAACTTTACCAATACTTTTTGAGGAAAGACATGACAAGAACTAATCTGTTATTCACATACTGCACGCAGGACCTACGACATGCAAATTGCTCATTTTTAAGGTCAAGTGCAAAACTAGTAAGTTTCACATCTTCACCTTTTTTCAGTATAATTCTGGGATTAATTTATGTTTAAGTCAAATGGATTTTTAAACAGAATATTCAATCTAATCATTTCTCCTATGAAGTATTCTTACCTAACAAATTATTTTGCTGTTTACTAACAGAAATAACTGTTTATATATATACAATATATTTTTTATATTTTCTCAGAAATTATAGCTATATCAAAAAGATGAAGGACAGCTTGCTGTCTTTATATCTACTGTTCACATAAATGGGTGCTGAAATAACTCAGTTATTTGATGAAGTTCTGCTGTGCCACAGTATCAAGCTGAGGCACTGAATTAAAGTACTTTATATAAGTAGACTTTGTTAAAATAGTTTAGTATTAATTTCTTATACATTCTATATTTCTTTTTTTTTTAGGTTTTTTGAGACAGGGTCTCGCTTTGTGGTTCAGGCTGGCCCTCAGCTCAGCCTCCAACTCACATCACAATCCTCCTGCCTCTGCCTCCCTAGTGCTGGGATTACAGGCGTGAGCCACCACGCCTGGCACTGTGGTATGTGGTACTGGTTGCTGCTGGGTGTGGGTCTCCACACCCAGTATTGTTATGTGGTTACTGGGGAATCGAACCCAGGCCCTTGCGCTTGCAAGACAGGCGCCGGAACCACTGAGCTAACTCCCCGGCCCACATTCTATATTTCTTGCACATTTTGTATTTTGTCTAATTGTTCTAACCAAATAGACATATAACTATACACATAATTTTCAATCATAATACCTCATTTAGTCTCACAATCTTTTTTTTTTGCAATTGATATATGAAAAATATTGTTTTAAAATATTGATCTATTTTAATCAAAGAAGCTCAGGAATAAATTCTTTGGCCATCTTAACTTGCACCTTCCTCTTTTTGTTTATTCAGAGAATTATAAAGAAATGTATGTTCACTGAACGCTTACTCTTGTTTTTCAACTCCCAGCACTCTTAACTAAGATAACAAGGCTATTAGATAATTCCAGAAAAGAAGCAATGCAAACAGTCTCCCCCTGAAAAATGGGTCATTTTCAAGTCTTTTTGTGCTCCAGTTTGAATCTGTGCTGTCAGGAATACTTAGATTCCCAGGCTAGTGGACAGTCTATATAAAGAACAATATTGCTGGGCCAGGGATTTAGCTCAGTGGTTCCGGCACCTATCTTGCAAGTGCAAAGGCCCAGGTTCAAACCACATACAATACTAGGTGTAGAAAGACACACCCAGCAGCAATCGGTAGCACATACCACAGTGCCGGGCGTGGTGGCTCACGCTGGTAATCCCAACACTTGGGAGGCAGAGGCAGGAGGATTGCTGTGATGTGAGTTGGAGGCTGAGCTCAGGGCCAGCCTAAACCACAAAGCGAGACGCTGTCTCAAAAAAAAAAAGAACAATATTGCTAAAAGTGGCATCAGAAACCAAAGATGGAGAGAGTTACTTTATGCTTCAGTTTTCTGTTCTTAGGCATGAACGACGTACAGTATCGGTATCTCATATGGCTGTGTAGGGGTTGAATGAATGAGGCTCCTAGAAGAGTAGCTAGCACACAGTAAGCACACAGATGTTAGGTATTATGGGTACTATTGTAAATGGCAGAGACGACCTCCAAGTCACAACTGTGGAGTACATAGCCTAAGCAATATGCTTAAACTGGTGCTGGCTCAGTTTAGTTCTTTAACTGTGTGCTCTAGAACCTGAGTTCTTCTACATCAATTTAATTTTCAGAGTCTAGAGAGGATGTTCTAATTCCATATTTCCCAGAGGGAAGTAGAAACTTTCATAATGTATTTAACTCTCCATAAGAATGGTTCTCAAATTTTCTGGTCTCAAGATCCCCTTACACTTGGACTCCAAAGGTTTTGAATTATGTGGATTATATTTTATCAGTATTTATTGAGAAAATAAAGCTAGTAAGTTCATTTTATTTATTCACTTTAAAATAGTAAATCAATTATAGATTAATATAAGCCTGATTTTAAGAAAAATAACTCTTTTCAAAAAACATGCAAAGAGTTTTACATTTTTGCTGATCCTTTAAATATCTAACATTACAAAGGACAGCTAGATTTCCCCATCTCCTGTTGTCAATCTGCCATGGACTGTATTTTTTAAACTGATGTAAACTAAAATTGAAATATCTTATACTATGGGAAAAAGTGATCCATAGGGTAGAGAGCAGTGATTTAAGCAGAGCTAAGTAGGCCCTGACAGTATTCAGGGGAATCCAAATGCACTTTAAATATAGTCTCTCAGTCATTATTTGATTCATAAGGCTTAAGTATGATCACTGAAAGTAAGTGGAAAGGAAATTCAACCGATTTATGACTTTTCACCTAATACCCTCCTTCTATTGCACATTCCAATCTGTCAGTATATAGTTGTGTGGATATTTAGTATGTGCCCCCCGACTTTGGCTTCTGGAGGCAGTGATATTGTGTTCATATTTGTATCTCTTGTACCTAATCACTACAGTGTCTTGATACATAAAATATTCCAAGTAAACATTTGTTGAAGCAATGAAGTAATGAATAAATAGGTGATCGGAGGACATAAGACAAAAGATAAGAACAAGTAACTAGAAGTAAATATGATGGAAGTTTCTTACAACCAGCTATATGAAGAACATAATGTGAGAATTAACTGTTCAATCTTGCTCACAGAGTAAGAATTTTCTGTGTAAGTAATAGTCAATTCACCATAGTTTACTGAGGACCTACTGTGTGTCAGGAACTTTTCTAGGACCCAGGACTACAGCAGTGCCTGATCCCTGTGTACATGGTTTTCATGGATACTCAGATGAACTTTATTTCAACATTTGAACATCTCTGCTAACAGATGCCTTTTGCAGTTAGTATCCAAAGTTTAATTGCTGTTACTTTCTCTTGCTAATTGGTACAAAAAAATTGGGGCCTCTGACTACTAAAAGTGAATTATTTACATTTAGATTTAAAGTCATTCCGTGAGTAGGAAATGTACAAGATAAGCTTTCAAAGTCTTGTTCTGCTAAGAAATATGTATTTCTTTTTTAAAGAAAATTAAAACTATCAAATAATTTGTGTACTTCTTGAATCCACGAGATGTATACTTTACTTTTTAAAGCAATAAGGAAAGCCATCAACATTTTCTTTACTTTTCCTATGCAAAAAGCTGGCTTTATTGTAAATAATAACAATCTTATGAATGACTTCAGTGTTACAAACCTTATTGAACCATTCAGGACTTTTCTTTTTAGCCAGTGATAATGTTGTAACAAATCCAGCTAACATTCCTGCGGCAGCAACAGAACCGAGGAAAATTCCACCTGCCAAGTTTGAGGGAGAAGGGATAAATTACAAAGATGTACGTTAAGTCTTAGACATATTTTATGTTACATTCAAAATTACTTTTGAAATAAACGAAGATACCGCAAAGTAATTCTTGCCAAAGTTAAGTGATAGCAACCGTGAAACCAGGTGACCTCACGACCTCCGGCTCCTGGGGTCATTCTGGGGCATGGTTCCACTTGTAGGGAATTGGGCAGGTTTCCTTTTCTTTTCCCCTGAGACAGTGACTTGAAGTTTCTCCCGGAGAGGAAAAGTGAGGTCGTGACAATCAGAAAAGCCAGAGCTAGAGAGAAACTGCGGGGAGGGTGAGGGATACACTAAGCACGGGAGGAGGGACCGCTGGATCCGCCCCGTGCCCAGGGCAGGCTGCACCAGGCAGAAGACACTGGCACCACCAGCTCCGCGAGCTCTCGGAGCAGGCTCTTTGGGAACGCCAACCCAACGAGATCAGGGCACCGGGGAGCTCGCTCCAACACCGCACCTCATCATACCACACCTTTAACCAGGAAAAGCCGGTCGTCCGCGGACCCCGGGGCCTCCGGCAAAGAGGAGGAGTCCGCAGGCCCGGAGCCCGCCGACTCCATGCTTCAGGGTCCACTGCAGCGTCCAGCACCGAGAGCGTCCGGGTGGAAGCGAGAGCGGGCGAAGCACAAAGGTTCCGCGCGGCCTCCCCTGTGCAATCTGAACACTGGCTCCCGGGCAGCACGTCTCCCAGCCGCGGAGGTCGGGAGGCCGAGGCGGCTGCAGCGTGTCCCCAGCTCGGCGCCAGTAGCAGCATCTGCCGAGGAGGTCCCCTAAGGGGGGGTTTATTCACATTCTCCCAAGATGATGACTGGAGTACTCTAGTAATTTTGTCTACTTGAAAAGAATACTGGGTCCCAACTCTAGGAGGCAGTGAGAGGCCGCAGATTGAGTCTGGAACCCAGGATCTATTGCTTTATTTTAAACGATGAGCCCAGCCTGGGTTGAGACCCTAGAGGTCAGGTTCCTCGTTAGCATTACATCGCGTCCAAAGATGTACGCCGTGCAACTATTCTAGGAGTTCAAAAAGCAGGCCTGGATCTTTATACTTGTCTGAGGGATTTGGAAACAGCTGTCCCTTGGGGTGAGAGTCTTTATCCAGACAGAGCGCCCCCTACCAGCGCTGCAGGGAGTCCGCTGTCTTCTCGGTTTGATCTGCCAGGAGTGGAAGACTAACAAGACGAAGGAACAGAGCCTGCTGTGTCAGGGGCTCCACATCGCCCTCCAGCTGCAGGAAGCCTTTGGTAATTGGCATCTGAGGGCCCCCAGTCTGGCTGTCATTCTGGGAAGCTGGTGACAACTGCAGTCAGTGGCCACTGAGAGACGAGTCTACTAGTCTTTAGAAAGTCTTTCCAACCTATCAGAGACACAGGACATCATCGTTTAAAATAAAAACAATAGGTCTGTCTGACCTTTTTGTTTCCTGATCAGTCTAAGGTGTGGCTTCCTGAGGACAGAAATGGAGATGTATTTTTTATATTCCCCAGCTCTCAGTATATCTGCTGGGCTTGAACAATAAATGGTTGTCAGATGATTGAGGAAATGCATCCAATAGTTTTTGCATCAGTTACATTAATATAGTAGCCCAAACCTAGGTCCTCAACCACTTTTTAGCTATATGAATTTCGGGTTATTTAGCCTCTAGTTCAGTTTTCCTCTTTTGTTAAATAAAGAAACAGGCACTAAGGTAATCTTACTTCATAAGGGTATTGCAGGATTCAATGGTGCAATGCATATAAAGAAGTTAGCATAGTGCTTGGCAAAAATAAATACTTAATAGATGTTTGTTTTAATTATTGTCACTTTCGATTCCAATGGTTGTTTTCTTCTGCATTGCCTATGGAGATTTAAAAATTATTATAGACACCCAGATTCTATCACTGAAGATTATGGCTCTGAAGGTCCAGGGAAGGTTAGAATGAGAAATCCAGGAGGGCTCTGATGATAAGTAGAGAGAACTACTGCTCTGTTCCTGTGTGGATGAGACCACACGGGACATATTTGACCTTTGAGTTCCTTGGAAACACAAATGTTGGAATCTGAAAGGGCCTTTTAAGCTGTTAAATTCTCTTAATTTGCTGAAGGTCATGGGGACTTACACTTTTTCTTTCCACTCAAGGAAATAGTGACTGTAACCATTAAAATTCATTGGTTGTTTTCTATATATGCTTGCTCTTGTTTGGGTGTTGAATATACCCCAAAAACCTATGGACTAAGGCTTGGTCCCCAGAATAGTGCTAGTGGGAAATGGTGAAATGTTGGGGAGGTAGGGCTAACAGGAAGTCTTTAGGTGCTTGAGGGCGTGTGTGCCTCCAAAGGGGTTGTGGGATCTAGATCATTCCCTCTCATTGGTCTCCTTTAATGACATAGGTGGCTTTACCCTACCATGCGCTCCCTATTGCATGCTGCCTTACCACGGCTTCAAAGAACAGGGCCGAATGACCATGGGCTCATGGACCAGAACCCCCAAAACGGAGCCAAAATAAACCTCTTCTCCGAGCACTCTGGGAGGCTGAGGCAGGAAGACTGCAAATTTGAGCCTAGCCTGGGAAATTCAGCAATTTAGCAAGACTCTGCCTCAAAATTAAAAGTAAAAAAAGAACTAGGGCTGGGGATTTAGCTCAGTGGCACCCCACCTACCATGCAAGCACAAGAGCCTCAGTGTAGGATGCACTCTATAGAGAGAAGGACTCAGAGCTCCTTGGAGAGGAAATTTTGTGGGGGATTGTCACCCCGATCCTGCTGGCCGCAGTGGCCTTCCCTGTGACTCACTCTTCACCAGCTCCTGGGAGATGGCATTTCTGGAGGCTCAGATGCCTGTGAAACCACAAAGAACTAGAGTTCCTGGCCTGAGTTGTGGGCCACATTCCAAGTCAGATGCTAAAAGAAAACATTTTTTTTTTTTTTTTTTTTTTTTTTTTTTTTTTTTTTTTTTTTTTTTTTTTTTTTTTTTTTTAGTTTTTTTGAGACAGGGTCTCGCTTTTGTGGTTTAGGCTGGCCCTGAGCTCAGCCTCAAACTCACATCACAATCCTCCTGCCTCTGCCTCCCGAGTGCTGGGATTACAGGCGTGAGCCACCACGCCCGGCACTGTGGTATGTGGTACTGGTTGCTGCTGGGTTGAGTCTCCACACCCAGTATTGTTATGTGGTTACCGGGG